>QANT01007641.1:0-214380 GCA_003254885.1 Purshia tridentata
ACTTTGCGCAGCCTAATGGACTCCTCGGGAGTGGTGGTTTTTTCAGAGTTGGCGAAGATCTTCTCCAGATTCGCAGGCCACCAAGACTTGACGAGTTTGTTCTCATTCGAGAACAAGAATTTGTTTCCGGCAGCACTACAAAGCACTACCATGTCAGCAACGATGTCTTGAACACCTTTGACGAGTACGTTTTCCTCCTGTCGGATATGAACTTTCTGGGACACCCTTTTTGGCTGTGCTTAGATACTCCAGGGTTTCACCAATCATTGGCCAACCTGTGCTTCCTGCTGGTTCATTTTTGCTGTCACTGCTACGCCTTCGCCTATCACTTCCACCAAAAATATAGTAGACAGAAATTACAAACACAACAACAGAAAGGATGAACAAGTACTCCATATGTGCTCTACAAGTACTGGATGTCTTCTGGCCTATGCATCTTATAATAACTTCATTTCTTGAAGCCAAACCAAATAAATTATAAAATTATCAACATTCACATGATTTTAATTTTATATTCGGCCGGATTAGTATTTGTTTGAAACTTTCAAGTCATTATAAATCAAACAAAAACCTACCTAATTTTAATTTTAAAACCCAAAAGACACTAATAGTGCTTCCAGTTTGACCAAATTTACACTTACATTCCCATTAACTTTTTTTTTTTTTTAATTTTCGTCTTTATAGTTTCATTTTGTCAAGACTCTAAACCATCAACCGGGTTTAGTTTTGTTAATTTTTATGTTAATAAATGAAACTACAGTAACAAAAAGTGATGGCATAATGAAACAAGGACAAAAAGAGATAACAAAATGAAACTTTAAGTACAAAAGTGAAAAGAAATTACGGGGATGAAAGTGCAAGTTGAGGCAAACTAGACCAAAATAATAAATAATAATTGGTGTCGTACAAGCAAACTCCTTGAAATAAGATGACAGAATTCAAATTGCTATTTATATATATAATAAATTACACCGAAGTCGTTTTTTATTGTCAACAAAGGACGGCAGTAGATATACTCTCAATCGTAAAAAAAACAGCTACATAATCGACTTCTGAAAACTATATAATAGAAGTAGAAGTTGCAGCTGAGTTAGGATGGTCCCCTTGCTTGTGGGCAATGAAACCAGAAAATAGGCTCCGAAAACAAGTCAAATAAACCCAATTAAGAATTAATCTTAGGTGAGCTTGTATGCATCCTCCTCTCAACATCTTCTACACAATCAGTTCATCTTCAAGATAGTTGTACTCAAAAGTAAACTCAGTTTTGATCCTCTGACACCTGTACCACATCGTATGAAGACACATATCAAACTCAAGTACTATTCATATAAAACAATCTTTCCAATAATAAAATCTTGCTCCCTCCCTAGTCCCTCCGAGGCTCAATAACTTAGGGGAGATGGGGATATGAATATGTCCACAAGTTGCAACATACTTAAAAACATCCACATGAAACTAAAAGAGCAATAGAATCATACCATCCGTGCTGTAGGTCATCATTGGCAATATGGAAGTCAAAGTACACATAAGTCCCCTGTTCAAATTCGTCAGTGGCAACTTTTGGCTCCTCGTGTCGTTGAAACCAAGTGTTATATTTCCTGTGGTATCTCCAAGATTGCTTCTTCAACTCTTTGGCAGCCAAATATTGCTGATAAGTGTTCTGCAGACAATAATCGAATTGTGAACAAGTGCATACTTCATAGTGATTGTATCATAGGACTACATTGGATGTAAATGAATTGATATTTAGTACCTGCTGATAGTAAAATGCAAAAAAAAGGGTGTCAGTGCCATACGGTTCAAGACCCAACCGTTCCCAGAAGGCAGGATTATTAACGATAGGTGCTTGTACTTGGGGATAGCTAAGAGGAGTTATTGCAGGGTGCCTCTGTACAAGGCAGCAGAAGATAAGTTTTGGGGAAAAAATAAAATTCATGTACAGGAACAATGAAATCAAATAATGAAGATAATTGGGTCTATACTGGAGTATAGCTCCTTGCACGTTCTGAGTCTTTGGGTTGTGGAAGTTTATAATAAGCAGACTCGAGCATCTGCAAATTATACAACTGATCATGCATTCCCCCAGAATTAACAGTTGATCCAGAAAGGTTATCACCAATTGCACCAAGGTCAGAAACACTTCTTCGGCCAATAACACCAAGGCTACCAGAAGGTTGATTGGGCTGTAAAGGTTGCCCAGGAGAGAGATCGACATCTCGTGGCACTTGAGCAGGCTCTGTCGGAGAGCCAGAAACTCCAGCCTACAAAACATAATATTTTACAAGAAATGAAAATCAAGCCACATTCCTTCTTCTACAAACAAGTCAGCATGTCCATGAAGTAGACCAAAATCATCTTAGAAAACAAATGTGTTCCATACACATCAGGAGTAAACAATGGTAGAATGCAAGAAAAAACTATGACACCAGAGGCTCTGATACAAACATATGTTCTCAACTATATATTTTTTTTTATACGATATGTTCTCGAAAATATAAAATTAAAAAGAAACCTGGGCCTAAGATTAGTCATCTCAAGTAAATTATATTTAAACACCTACCTGTATGTATGAGGATTATATTTAAACACAAGTAATTGATATCGGTTGGACCTCTGTGGGGATAGAGAGCATGGAGTAGTGGGTAAAAGAAATGTGTAGATAAGAGAAGAACATGGACATCAGTATCTCTAATAATTACCTCAAGGGCTTGTACAGCTATATTAAACTATCCCAGTTATTCATTAGCAAATGGTAAGTAGGGAAAATGTAAAGCTATATTGCGGGTGTTTTGGAATAAGTGAAGTTTAATACAACTTTTTAAACCTATTGCATATATTCCATTTTTTAGGCATACAGTACCTTTAGAGCAGCAACCCTATCTTGTGCTGCCTTTCCATGTTTTGAATGGCAGAACAGTTTAAAGAATATTGATAACAATTAATAACCTGAGCTACACAAGAACAAATGTTTTTCCTACATTACTAACAAAAGGTAACGTAGAAAAAATAAAATAAAGGGAACTGACAAGCACTCATGACATAGTAATCAAGATAAAATATCAGCTTACAAGAGAATCAATTGCATATGAGGCCTTCATATCATCCTCATTCATTAGATTCTTAACAATCCCAGAACTAGCAGCGGAGTCAGCTGTTGAATCATCAGGTATATTCTGTTGTTGCTGCTGGTCCTCAACTTTTGGAAGACCAACATCTGCTCCGCATAAATCAAGCAATTATTCAGTCATTTCACTTCTAAATGAAATAAGTAAAAGTGTCCCTTGTGATGAAGTAGCACCAAAAACGAAAAGGGAAAATAAAAGGTTTGATGCATGAACAAAAAAGGAATGAAGGTTACCAGCTTCTTTTGGTCCACTTGAAATCAATGCCTGTTGATTAGACTGTTGATTTATGGAATTTAACTGCTGCTGTAAGTTGGTCGATGCAACAGTACCGAGGCTTGGGGCCTGTACTCCAAGTCCAAGGCCAACTTGAGAAGATACAGATGAATTTTGAGAATTAAACTGCACATATTATCAAAAGTCAATGTAAAATAATTCTTTGGCACCAAATAAAAATATCTTATTCAGAAATAGAAAGTTGATGTTGCTATTTAAGAAATTATCTAAAGAAACATTCAGAATGAATTGGAATACCAGAAAAAAGTACAAACAAATGGATGATTCTGAAAAAAAAAAACACCCCCACAGGGATGATGGCTGATATCGATTGGTGTTGCTGATCTCTCCTATACTGGGTCAACCTTTCAAGTTATTCACATTTTTATCTTTTCCCTTTAAGTAATCAACCCAATTAACTACTATCTTTCAAGTATTCATATAAATACATATAAATGCAGATGTTCTTTCATTTCTACCACACAATTGTATCATCTTACAATTCTGGATCTGACTCTCTGATTTGTTTGCCACAAATCTAATTATGACAACTTAAAGATATGCCATGAAACTAAAAGGTAATTTATCTTTTTCAACGTTGGATTTTTCCACAGAAGTTCATTGAATCGGAAGAAAACAGGAACCAAAAGTAGAATCTAGAACAAAAGAATGTACCTGTTGCAACAGTGGGTTTTGCTGTTGTGAAGAAAACTGCTTATGATTTCCACCACCCGCAAGAGGAGGCATGCCAAGAATGGTACTGTGACCTTGTTGCTGCACTTGTTGGAGCCGCTGCAAGAATTTCTCCCTCTGATCAGGTGCTATTTCAGTTCTTCCACGAAACAACCCCTGATAATTGGTAAGCTCAATTAAATAGCACGATATTGATGTACTCAATTTGAATCCTGTGATGCAGTCAGATAAAGAATAGTTCTAATGGCAATGCCAAACATATGGTAGAATTGTAAGAAGCTAATAAAACTAGCATTAGACGATGCATCTATGTGAGCTAGAAGGGGAGACATATGTTATATTAACACACAGAGAGAAAGTTTATTGGAACATTGCAAAGTGACATACCGCTTCATTTTGATTCTGGAAGGAGCTTCCAGGCCTCCATTGCATGCCAGAGACCATGGAAGGGGAAAATGCTCGGCCGGGTATAGCAGAAGCCTCACCTGCATTATTAGAATCAACTGGACCACTTCCATCACTAGCCTTGGCAGCAGCCTGAGGCAAGATCATCCTATTACTTAAAGGGGAAACAAGAGGCTGCACCAGACCACTACTCCCAAGTCTCTCATCAGCTCCCAAAATATTTCTCTTTGCCACTTCAGAGACCAAAGGAACTGCACCAAGGGCACTATTACTAGGAACTACATTGCTAGAACTAAGAGGGACACTAGATGACATCTGGCCAGAGAGGCCACCTCTACCAATGCCCCTCACAAGTCCAGCATCAGAAAGAGATGGTGATGGTCTACGGCCAGGGAAGCTTGCTAATTCTTCTTCTTTCACAGAAGTAGGCATACTTACAGGAGATGAAGGGTTAGCAGCCCCTGCATTCTCTGTGACACCACGAACAGCATTTGAACCTGGAGCGGCTGAAGCAGTTGGCACACTAGGCAAATTTTGAGATGAAACATTTGCAGAGATAGAAGTTGCATGAGTCCCAACTGGTGTTGATGCAGCAGAAGAAATGAGTGCACTGCTTTTTGGAGGTGGAGTTCTAGCAATATTATCAATATTACTATCCTGAGAAACTGTATCTTCAACTGGCTCTTGAACAGAAGTCTGCTGAGTACCGGAAGTCACAGGGGCCTGGAAAAGAAAAATGTACCCTTAGTACAGCAGCATCAATTGAGACAAAGCATCTTATAGAAAGGAAGCTGAGGGCATCAACATAGTAAAGAAACCTGAGCAGGGAAAATTTCTTAATTCAGTATATTAAACTACCTATAAACCAAAGGTAAGTAGAAGTGATGACCAAATTTGTCCTAAAATCTACCAAAACACCAAAAAGAAAAGAAATAGTAGCTAGCTAATTCTTTCATGGAAAATGTTAAATAGCAGCAAAGAATGACAGTCAAACACAAGTTAACTATGTGATATTAGAAATGAACTCAATTCCACTAATGATCACCTAAACTATATGCTAGTCAATCAACTGCAGGGTAATTTGATTGGCAAACACATTTCAACTATGACCATGCTCCACCAATCAATAACCTAAGCCTCAGAGACAGTATGGCACCATGTGTGATAAAGGTAGAAAATGTCTACTACAAACAAATCTCAACATCATTCCGCACTATCACACCAATAAAATATGCTAGTAGGTTTCAGTTTCTTTAATAGAATCCGTAAAGCTTTAACTTAGGACATGCGCAACCAATCCTTCCAAAAGCCATAACTGTTCAAAGAGGCACAAGCTATTCCTATAAATCAAGACTCGTGAGTGTACTCTCCAGGACTACCCGTTCGGGCTTCCGCCTTTACAAACTGACCCAAGTCTCCACGAGACCTGGAACCATATAGGCCCACCCTCAGACCTGAGCGATGCTCCCGCATCATAATTACAATAATATTGACTCAAGATTATGAGAAAGACGTACAGGCACTTGAGATGCTGATGCTGCCAAAGAAGTCTTCAAGCCAAGCATCGGTGCACCCTGCCCCCCAAAAGAAAAAAGTAAAATTAGACTGGGTTTTTACGTGGTCATTAGGCTAGTATATTAACAAATGACGACACCTAATGCCTTTAAATATCACGGAATCCAAATTGCAAATAACAAAATTGATAGCAAACAATTAAATGAAGTTAAAGAAGTTAAGAAACGACTAGGAATTATTAGGCTTAAATGAGTCAACCACAAGTCCCAACAAAAAGCCCAATTAACAGGGGAAATTCGACTTGGCATTCATCAAAGCAAGCATAACTAGAATGGGCACCTCTAGTATCAAATTTTTCTTTCATGTCCACCTCAAGTTGCAGAAAACCTTGTATGAAATGAATGACAACATTATGTTCTGAAACCCATACCAAGTAGTATCTTGCAAAAAGTGGTCAAGTACCCAGTAAAGCTTCAACAAAACATACAAGCAAGCAATTACTTCCTAGAGGCACCAAAAATAAAAATGAAAGAAAAACTATGATCAAATTGAATGATGCACAAGGTTTCTAAAACTCTGCTGGCATTGCAGAGTTTTGCAATCATATGTACTTAATTTGACTTTTCTCTTAAGTTTATAAAGCAATGCAAACTCTTATTAGTAAGCAAAGGAGTTGAGCATAAACGAGCATTTTGTTAAAAATTTCTTTTTTCCACACGTTCACCTCATCTGACAAGAAAACATTCTAAAAATTGAATAGAAAACCAAAAAACAATATATCTACAAACTCCAACTAAATTTAAGAACCATAAATAGAAACTGCATTGGAATATAAAAAATTACCTTCACAAGACCAGGAGGAACGATAGCAACCAGATCTTCAAGAGACTCCACCTTGTCCATTGGTAATGTGCTGTAAAGCTCATCCACTTCACTAAACTCATCAAAATCCTCCTAAAAAATTTTATAACCAAAGAAAAAAGTCTGATATACATAATCTAAAATCAAACATATGACCATGAATCTGTCAAATGCAATATTAAATTTAACAAAATATGCAAGATACAAGATTTAAACCCTGCATTTCCAATTCTGTCAAATCCGTCAAACCCCTGCATTTTCAACTAAATACAATAAGGATGTTGAAGAAACAAAGTTAAAATTAAAGCACCATAAACCTGATTGCGTTCCACATAGTCTTCCAAGAAATCTTTAACATCATTGACCTGCTCGGGACTCAGTTCGTCATTATCCAATAGCCTCAAGATCAGTTCTAATTTCATAATATGAGCCTTATGCCGAGTAATAGATGTCTCAAGATGGGTCTGCCATACAAAAAAGAAAAAATGTGTCAAAGAATGCAGAGAAACCCAAGAATTCGTAAGGGTGTATATTTCTGTCCTACCAGTCTGGGTGGTCTGCCCTTTCCTTTCCTGACAGATAGCCCCTCAATTTCAGCCTCAAAGCTGTCAATCTGAGATTCCAATTCCCCAACCTACTCAACACCATGAAACACAAAAATATTCACCAAATGGTAATTGAAAATTTCAAATACAGAACAAATAAATTTGATGGAATGGAAATCAAGTAATGGAAACCAGCTAATAAATTTGATCACTGTTACTAAGTAATGGAAACTAAAACAGAAACAAAAATCTAAAAAATTACAATAAACTTGATAGATGGTGTAAACACTAGCAGTAGGCTTTACATATAATGGAAACACAAACAAGCCAAAAATGAAAGAAGTCATTAAATCCACTAAAATCCTGCATAGACATGTAAAGGTAGTTACAAAAGATGGCAATCAAACATGGATCATGCCATCATGCAGGGATAATTTAAACTACAAATGGAGAAGACACATCGTAAATCACATTGCTTTATCTAGCCGCCACAGGCTTTCAAAGGCACAGAGGAAGGTAAGAATAGAGTTTAAGCAAATGCCTTTGCTTCACATACCACAGTATTTATCCAATCCCTCGTCTCTGATTTAGCCTTCTCCCTTGGATCCTGTCATTAAAAAGAATAACACAGTTAGTAACTTGATCACTACTAAATGTATTCTCACATGGACAAATGAACTAAATCTGTGTAATTTATATTAATAATAACTACTGAATCCACAATGGAGAGGAGTTTGATTGATTAAAAATGATGTGAGAAGGAAAGTGAAATGCAAAGGAGTAGTTGTTGTGGTTACAGTTTTAGGTTGTTGGCCCAAGCCTTCTTTAGAAAATGCTTTTGTTTTGGTCTCCTTTTCACATATCTTAAACCTTTCCATTTCACGCTCAATAAGCTTTCGAGCATCCACCAGAGCCTGCTCATAAGAGGCACTGACCTACGTCAACAAACATGTATCCAAGTGAATTAATTGTCTGTCATCATCTCCAAAATCATCAATAAGTAAAAGAAACTCGTAACTGCATGTGGAACAACTAGAACTAGAAAAAGAAATAGCGAGAGAGACCTTCTTATCCTTGATTTCACTGGACTGAATCCAAGTCTTGATTTGGTCCCTGTACCTCTGAAGCTTCTTAATTTCCTTTTTCAAGTCAGCCTCAAACTTCTCCTTCTGGTTCGCGTTGTCCGTATCATAAACCTGTCACATTGCACACAGCAGCACTATTCAGTACCAATTCTGGCTTGCGTTTTCTAAGCAACAAAACCAAAAGAGGCACAAAAATAAACCTTGTTCCAAATGCTGTCGAAGACATCCACTCCTTCTTGGACCTTCTTCAGAACACGGTCGATCTCGCCCTGAAGCTTCCGACTCGCCCCCATTCCTGTAACTCTCCAATCGAATGATTGATTGATCACACTAACACTAGGGTTAGGGTTTTAGATTTATTGCTATAACACTGAGGTAGGGGTTTTAGATTGCTTGCAGTCAACTTGAATCTGGATACGAGGCCGTCCAGCAGTCGAGGTCGAAGCCAAGAAAAACAACTAACAAGCACCAGTTCAGATGAAGACTGGTTTAACTTGAATCATACTTTGTTTTTTTTTAAATAAAAAATAAAAAAGCCCTTCATCTGAATTGGGCCTAACCTCATCGTTTGAATTGGGCCTGGGCTAGACAACAGAGCAGCAAGAAACCAAAACGGCGCCGTTTGTACTTTCTCTCCTTGTGACTCTGTCTCTCATCAGTCATGAGGGATCACAGTCACAGCCATCAGTCATGAGTGATCACAGTCACAGCCTGACAGGCTGAGAGAGAGAATAGCTGAAACAGATAAGAGGCTTAAAGAGAGAGAATATGAGAGGGTGTTTCCAGGCGCCGGCGGTTATCTCCGGCTCAGCGAGCTCGGCAATTACTCAACTTGTTTGGAGCAGAAGAAAAGACCCTTTTGAATTCTCAGTCTGCTATTCCTCAACCTCAACTCTGTTTCCCTTAATCCATAACCAAAACTACCCAAGACGAAGACGATGCGTTTCTTTCTCAGAAAGAAGCAAATGGAAAGGTGGAGCTGGTGTGGGCGTTGTTGCATTACAACAACCAAGCAACTACACAAACAGCAGAGAGGATAACTTTAACGAATGGGTGGTTGTGAATTTTTACCAATTTGTGTTCATCAAAGACGCAGAGGCAGAAGTGGCCAAGCATCTCGCTTTCTTGAACGGACTTGACATACACGGTCGGATATATGTGAATGAACAAGGGATAAATGCACAGGTATGAGGTGTTGGCTTTTGCATTGGCATTGCCTTCTTTTTGTAAATTGTAATGGTGTATAAATCAGTAAAAATGGAGGCTTTTTTATTCATGGATTATTACAATTTTTAAAAGTGTTAATATCTTGTGGTTATGTGCAGTACAGTGGGCCGTCAAGAGATGCGTTTGCATATGTTGAATGGTTAAGAGCGGATGACAGATTTTCGAACATCTTGGTCCAAATTTCTGCAGCACCAAATGGGCATGCCTTTCCCAAACTCAAGTTGCGCTATAAGCCTTCACTGGTTCAGGCAAGCCACAGCCGCTTCTTCTTCTTTAATTTCTTGTGCTTCTGAATCCTTTACTTTTTCTTTTCGAAATAATTATGACATCTATTTATTTCCCTCCAGTTCGAAGGAGGTATTTCTCATCTTCCTTTGCTGGACCCTTCAATGCGAGCAACACCTCTAGCACCATCTGAATGGAGAAGAAGATTAGAAGCAGTGAATGGAACTAGTGATGCATCAAATGAGAACCGTAATACAAACTGTATTTTATTGGATGTCAGAAACGGTATTTATTTCCCTGCCTTTTAAATGATAGTTACTCCTATGCTTTCAGCTGGAAATTGTCTTCAATTTTGTATTGATCATGGAACAGTGGATATAAATTTGTAATCAGGTTATGAGTGGGATATTGGTCATTTTAATGGGGCTCGGCGACCCGATGTGGACTGCTTTAGGAGCACTTCATTTGGGCTATCCCAACCAGAGGTTGGTCAATATACAACATGTTACTAATTGCTCATTTCGAACTGTAACTTTTAGTTCAATAAACGTGTTATGTCATATGTGTGGAGGCATTTTGTGGGTAGCCAAATTTTGATGGTTGGAGTAGAGTTGATTTAGGCATTATTATCCGATAAATACAGCAAAAATTTCCTTTTCACATTGATGGATGTGAACATAGTAACATACAACTTTTTGTCTCTGTCCATGCCTATGTAGGTTGTTACTGCAGATCCATTAGCAAATGTCGATAAAGAAAAAACAGATATCTTGATGTATTGCACTGGAGGTATCCGTTGTGATGTATATTCTACAATCCTAAGGTAACCCCATATTTTTCTACCACTCGTTTTCCTTTGTGCAGCAGGCCAGGATAAGTTACACTTGTATTTATTTTTATACGAAGACAACAGGGCTTTCAAAATCTTTACACCTTAAAAGGAGGGGTTTCTCATTATCTGGAGAATGAAGGCCCTGTCCAGTGGATTGGGAATTTGTTTGTGTTTGATTCTCGTCTTTCTCTCCCACCTACTACCCACAAGCCTGAAGGCATGACTAATGCAAGCAGGAATGAAGTTTCAGAGAACAATACATTTGCAAGATGCTACATATGCAGTTCACAAGTATCTGAGTTAAGGCATCGAAATTGTGCAAATCTTGACTGCAATCTGCTTCATCTGTAAGTTACTTTTCCCAGCTATTTTTCTGTCACTCTCTCCCCCTCTATATCATCCCTATTTTTCTCTTGGATGTTGGATTTTGTGTACTAGTTGAAGCTGTTAGACTCGATACTTATATGGCATTGCCATATCATTATGTTTGTATTTCTGTTCCAGATGCTGTATGAACTGTGTGAAGGATTTAAGAGGATGTTGTTGTATGAAGTGCATGACTGCTCCTCGACTTCGACCTGTTCTTCCTGGGTTCCAGAGATACAAAAAATGGCACATATATCGAGATTCAATGCAGCAAAGCAAGTTTACAGCTTGATCAGACCCATAAATCCAAGATATTTGATACTGCAAATTCATCCCTTCTAAACCAGAGCTTATGGTGAGCATCTTGGTTTGTGCTCTTTTGGCTGGCACAGTAGAGCGGCAAGTATGGTGCGTAGAATCAGCAAAATTTGGCTTAGCAGTCTTCAAGCCCGGGAACCCAGATCAGCCCAACTGTTTTGATATGGAAAAAGACATTAAGCAAATGCCAAAGGAACTTGCAAGTTCTTTGAATTTTGCTCCCAAGGAACTTGCAAGTTCAAATACTATAATGTAACTACAGTGCAGTGTGACGTTATCTCATAAATGAGACGCTGAATTGATATGTCGAGCTGCCCACTAGATGAAGATTTGCGCTCACTACTCATTTACATAATCTTCTTGGTCAATGTTATCCGTTAATAGGCGGGATAATAATGAAAATGACATATTTGGTCCAACTTAGTTATTTTTGCACGTAAATTTTTCTCCTCCAAGAAAAATGAAAATAAATAAAGGTCGTAAGGAAAGAGAATGAAAGGAGAAATGGGCCAAAATAATAAAAGTAAGAGATATAATAAAAGTGGGAATTTTTCGGATGTAAAGAATTACCCTGTCACTTAAGAGAAAAAAGTGAAAAACAAAATCTAATAATAGTAAAGGAAGAAAAAATCAGTAAAATAGTATGGCTTTAGAAATAAAAAACAAAAGAAAAAACGCGTATCATAGAAGATTTTTCAAATTCTAACCTAGTGATCCCTTAATTCCCACGCAAGAAAGAAAAGGCCGCGAAAGCAACAAATCCTACCGTTACAAGGTTTCTATATCCCAACACTGTCAGTCACCATTCCGATCACCACCAGGAAAAATGAAATTCCGCGTTATGGAGTTACTGAGTTTCCAAAACTCTTATACACACACACACACGCACAAGCTCATAACTCTGCTTCAAGAAAACACTTGTTCCTCACATTCAGTTTGAGTTTCTCTCTTTCTCTGTACATCTCCTAGTTTTTGTTAGACCAACAATCAGCACTGCAGCAGAAGCTTTCCTGTACACAATGCCGACATTGAAGAGGAAAAGAGCAGAGCTATCAGAGGCAGAGCAGGATACATATGTCATTAGTGATGCGTGGGTTCGAGGGCGAATGCTCGGCAAAGGTAGCTTTGGGTCGGTTTATTTGGCTGTTTTGAAGAAACCCAGTTCGCAGTTCAAGGGATTACCGCAGATTATGGCGGTGAAATGGACAAAGCTCTCTGTCTCGGTTGGGTTGGTGAGGGAGAAATCACTTCTCCACACTTTTCGTGATTGCCCTTTTGTTATTGACTGTTACGAGATGATGTGACGGTTGGTAGTGATTGCTCTCCGATATTCAATGTCTTTTTGGAGTATGCTTCTGGAGAAACAATGGGGGATTTGATCGTGAAATCCAAGGGTTTTGGGTTGCGTGAATGTGAAGCAAGGAAGTATACAGAGTGTATTCGACAAGGGCTTAAGTGGATTCATGAAAAGGGTTATGTTCATCGTGATGTGAAGCCCGATAATATATTACTTGTGAGGCATAACAGTAGTGGTGCTTCCACCTCTGCTACTGACTTTGTGCCCAAAATTGGGGACTTTGGTCTGGCAAAGAGTGCTGCTAAATGGAACGGTGGGAAGCCTTCTTGTGGAGTACAAGGAACTGAAACGTATTTGTCTCCAGAAGCTGTGGTTGATGGTATTCAGGAGCAGCCCTCTGATATATGGGCCTTAGGTTGTGTTGTGTTCAAAATGTTAACCGGAAAGCTGCCATGGGATGTGAAAACTGACAAGAAATTTGGGGATATAAAGCATCAGATTGCTTCCGAAATTCCCATTGTTCCTAGATGGCTGTCCAAAGACGCTCAAGATTTCTTGGGAAAGTGCTCTGTGAGGAACCATTCAGAAAGGTTCACAGCTGCTATGCTTTTGAACCACCCATTCGTGTGTACACCAGTTGGGGATGGGCATGTTGAAAAATTGGAGAAAGTCTCCCTTTTTCATCCTCTGAGCATTGTGATCATAAATGCAATAGCTTTATACCACTTGTTAACTTGTGCAGTAGCTTTATACCCGTTGTCAACTTGAGCTCCGAAGAGGCAGAGGAAGTAGGAGAGAAACATCTTAATTTTTCTAAGCATCCTATTCTTCCTTTGGAGACTTGTTCCCTAGGGATACAAGACCTGTGATTCCAAGGACTGTGTACCCAAAACCATCTACTTTTGCTGTGCAGCTTAGCTTAATGTTTAGAAATAGAACTAATCGGTTGTATTTAATATTTGAAATTTTGATAGCCTCTCCATGCATTGTTGTAAAATTTCATTATTCAATGTTGTGATTGTAAGGCTTCGTCACTGTATTTCCTGTTCTTTGGGGCTGTATTGATTTCCTTATTAATGGAGAGCTGATAGATAGTGCCACTTTGATCTCTCTCTTTTCAAAAGATTAGTAGTTTACGTACAACAGTTGGAGTAAATCAGTAAGTGAAGATGTGCATACATACATACCCAAAAATTAATTAGGTCCTTGGATTGCGTGTATCCAAAGTGAAATAACTAATAAGGGATTAAGAAATGGAACACACAGCACGTACTAGGGAAATATCATTATTATAATTATACTGATCATCAAGTAAATCAACGTAGGATATGAAGTACATCATTACGCAAACCATTTTATTTAATCAATATTATATTGTAATCTGTGTAGTGAAAAGCATGATATAATTGGCCATAACATCCGATTAGCAGGCAGATGGGCCTTTGTGGATATCTATTAATTGTTGTCGTACCAGAACTGCTTCTGAAGATCGTTGACCACATTTTTGTCGACTTGGAAGGCCCTGGTAAGAACGTCGGCAGAGATGGGAGGCTTGGAGCCGAAGACTGCATTGGCTATGGTGATGACTCCGGGGTTCTGGCTGCTCAGCCCAGCAATGGCCACAGCGTTGGTGTGTCCCACATTGAGTTGGAAGTGAATGAGACCAATAGGGAAGACAAACACATCACCCTTGTTCAGCACTTTGGTGAATAGCTGGTTGTTAGTGTTGGAGGTGACGAAGCCAACGTAGAGTGAGCCTTCCAAGACCACAAGGATTTCAGAGCCACGTGGGTGAGTATGGGGAGGGTTGAGACCGTTTGGTGCAAAGTCGATGCGAGCCAGGGATATACCCAGAGTGTTGAGTCCTGCTATTTGCTCCACATTCGCGGGTGTCACTGTAGAACCAAGTGGGTTTGATGTGTTTCTGGGAGTTTGGAACCCGTAGTAGAAGAAATCGTCTGCTGTTGCAAGCTTTGGGTCCTTGCATAATTTCCCATTCACAAACACTGTTTGCACAAAAAAATAAGTTTCATATACGCTATAGTTGTAGGCATGCATGTATTAAGGAACAAAATATATACGAATGGGTTGTACATATATAATAATCCAACTAATATAATGCAGTCTGAAATTAAATAATAGTAGTAATATATATACCCCCAGATTCGGTGCTATTGATTGCTACGCAGAAGTCCTGAAGAGGACTGGGGTCAGAGGCAGACACGACAAGGAAGTTTGCTAATGCCAGTATGGCAACAGAGACTGCACGGAAATGAACAGCTTTCACCATACTGATGGAATTATAAGGTAGCTAAGCTAGCTTAACTGCTAATTGGTCTCAAACTAGTACCGTTTTCTGTAGACTACTTGATTTGAGTTTGAGATGGATGAAAATTCTGCATGGGGTATATGCCTATTTATAGGTTGGAGACACTGATCTAAAGAACTGGTCTTGGATTTTATGCGCTGTCCAAGCAAGTAAAGAATTGGTTAATTTTTTGAAGCAGGTAAAGACTTGACTAATTTTTTCAAGCAGATAAATGAGAATCGATCAACCTAAAAAACAAAAACCAAAATTTGAGCTACGTACATTAGACTTGCTCCAACATATATATGATATTTAATTCCGCCTCTTCCTTCTCGAATGGATTTCTATGGTGTAAATTTCTTAATTTAATATTGATCATTGAAAACGCACCCATTTGTGGAAACGCACCCATTTCTACGGTGTCAATTTCTTAAATGAGAATAATGAGAAGAATTACAAGGAGACTCACCCATTTGCGAATCCGTAGTCCAAAAGCATTTCGTATGAAATAGTCTAATCACAATGGCATAGATAAGGTAGAACTCAAGCCTACAGTTTTCTCAAAGTGTGCTGGCCTAAACAATAAGCTTCAGTCCCAACAACAAAGTAGAAAAGTACAGATTTGTGTTCTTCGACTGTTTTAGCTGGAGCCTTGCTCACGTTCTCTAATGCTGGATGCAGTCTAGCTCATTAACGGAACATATTCCAAGGTACAAATACAGTAAGCATTATGCAATATTTGAATTAAAAGTACAGAACAGAATGAGTTTACAATCGCAGTCCTTAAACAAGAGTCCTCGCAAACTCAGAAACTCCACAGTGCTGTGCCTAATGCTCCTGCCACAAATAAAACTAAAACGTGTTAGACTGGACTGGACTGGACTGGCTGATAAGCAATGGCAGGACAATAAGCAGCTTAGTTTAAATGCTGCAAGGAAACCTGAAACGATCTATAAGTGCTCATGCATGTTACACACGTTTAGAAGCAACAAAGTAGGGTCTGAGAAATATAAGAACTTGCAACACAAACGAAACCAAACATTGTGCCACAGAGAACTATAATAAATGGATAGAGCTCAAACAACTAACCGTCATGCAAATTAAATAAAGTCTATTAATTTGGAAGCCAGGATTCTACATCCAATTTTCAAACTATGAAGCACAAACAACTGTATTCTAATGAAGAAACAGGATGCAACATACATGATTTGGATGTGGGAATATCTCATAAAACTTGTCAGGTAACATTAGGATCTTCTCAATTAGCCAAGAACACTGATCAAAAGTATCAAAGTACCAAAAAAGGGGTATAACAAAAAAAGTAAGCAATACAACTTCTAATTAGTTCAGCAAATACTAGATGCTAAAGATGTAGTGTGAATGGGTGTAAACTAGGGACATCCACAGGATTGATATATAGGCCTGCTAACAAACAAGGGTAATTACTTGTGGCTTCTCAGCAGAAAACAGAGTCAGCACAGGACAAATGTTACAGGCCTCACAATATGCACGCACATTAATATCACTATTATTCTGTTACATAAAAATAAAACCATGTATCAAGTCATCAACATCAAAAAGAAAAATGGTTACTTGATATGGCAAATTTGCATATAGGTAAAGAAGAGGGCTATGAAATATTGAAGAGCAAATGTGAAGTCATAACTAATAAGTAACAAGAGAGTGATGATTCAATTGAAAATCGATGAAGCAGATAATTACGAATACAATTACTAAGAGAAAGAGTGAATAAGAGAAGGGGGAGGGGGTGACCTGAAGAAGAAGAGTAGGAGATCGAAAGTGTAATCATTTACAGTAGCGGTCGGCCTTCTTCTTGACGCGGTCGTCGAGAGCGTCCTCGACGGAGGTGTGGGTCTTGGCTTTGGGATCGTAGCCGAACTTCTTGGCCTCAACGGGAAAGAGCTGGTCGTACTTCATGCGCTTCGCAGCGTCGATGGTGTAGGTGGTCTCTTCTCCTGGTTCTGTTGCTGCTGCTTCTTCTGCTATTTCCGAATCATCGAGGGCCGTCAGCACAACGTCGCTGTTGGGGTTCTGCTGCTGCTTCTTCTTTTTCTTCTTCTTCTTCTTCTCGATGTCTTTGCTGCGAGTGGCCAAACTTCCATCTTTGAAGGTCAGTCTGCCTCCTTTCACTCTCTCGTACGGATCCGACATCGTTTCGTTAATTAGCCTTGGCGACCCTCCTCCTCCTCCGTCTTCTCTTTATCTGCACTTCTTTTCCGATCCCTCCACCGCCTTCCTAGTCCTTCCACGTGCAACTCACTGAAAGCGGACCGCACATGCGAAGCCCAAATTGAGAAAACGAACCAGACATCTCCATTTCTCATGGGCCTCATGGGCTTCATGGCTGGTTCTATCTTCTTCATTTTTATTTTTTTCGTTTTATCATTTATGGGATGGAAAATACTTCTCCATGTTTAGCCCTTTAAAGCTCTACTGAAACGGGAAAAAAATATGTTGCTATATTTCTTTCATGTAGATATGGTTGTCAGTTTAATCTCTTTTAAATTGGAAACTTATTACTTTTAACATTACATCGGTGTGAGATCTCCACGAAAAGAGCAGTTTAAAACTTTTAAGACTTTTTATATATTTGATTTCTATTACAGCACAAACTAAATATGAGTATAATAATAATTTCTTAATTACAATTCTTAACATTTTCAAACACTTGAATGAAAATGAAAATGGGTATGAGATTCCGAAGAAACCCAATCTATGAACCACCAAACGAGGCACAACTGTTTTTAAGACACCTTTTAGAAAACAATACAAAACATTTTATGCACTTTAAATTAGTTGCTTTTAAAAGCTTCGTACTTTATGTTTGGAAATAAGAAATACAAAGTAAGAACATCATTTTTATATTTCCTATCTTCAAGTTATGTAACTTTCTGAAAAACAGAGTTTGAAAAATATTGAGTCATTTCTTTTACCAAAAAATATGAGTCATTTAATTCCTTAGTTTTATGTTTTTGTAACAATTCCAAATTAACCTGGAATATGGCTGTGCATGTGGTCGCTGCTCATGTGAATACCGCACATTATGATTTAAAAGAATGGAGCTGAAAGCCATGAATGTTATGTAAAAGAAATACAATAGTACCTATTCCTTTATACTTACTTTATATCCATTAAAGTAATTGCAAAATGAGTCATTTTATAATCTTCAGAGTTCAGACCAAGAATAAAAAAAGTCATTTTATAATCAATAGCAAGATGACATAATTGATCACCAATGAAAATGCGTGTTTTCCACGTTGGACTTCACAATCTTTTTCTGTTACCTGAAATGACAAGATATAAATACAAAACGTCACATATCCATGATTTTCCAACTCATGACCAAATTTTAATTTCAAATAGCTAAAAATTGTCACAATACATAAATTGAACTTCAATTCAATTTCTCGCAAGAAATAACATAATATGTATATATATATATATATGTATGTATCAAAACTCATGCCAACATCCTAAACAGCACTAAACATGTAGTGGCGCATGATATTTTATGAAGTGGTCCTACGTAAATTTGTAAAATTATATTGTTTTTTCATGCTCCACATAAATTAGGCAAACCTGTACTACAATTTTATACATGTATTTTTCCTTTTTTAATTACATTAGAAGAAAATGAACCATGGACTTAGCCTAATTTTAATTTGTACTCTACTCATCTTTATCACTTGAGCTAACCCCAAAAATTTATACATGTATTTTTCATATATAATACATATGTAAATAAATGAAATTATTGATATTATCTTATATTACTTTAGTTTGCAAGTTGATGTATTACTTTTGTTTGCAACTTGCAAGTTGATGCACTACTTTTTTTTTTTTTCTAGGATAGCTAATAAATCCAAATAAGATTATTAATTTATTTGGACCTTTGTGAATGATACAACATTAATTATAAAAGTGTTTCCGAAGGAATGTTGTATACAGTTAGATACATCCGAGGCAATTCAAATAAAATATGTGTATGAATTAGGATTGGTCCGAAGACAAAAGTTCCTCTTACATGTTTTGGTTCGAACCTCCTGTTTCTGTAATAAAAATTTATATATATATATATATGTAGTTTATAGAAGATTTACCTCTGATTAAACGTTGAGAAAGCTCTACAGGTTGTAAGGAAATTGTCAAATTTTACACCCTTGTCCTGTCACAAGTGCTTCTTTCCGAGGCGTTGGAAGGAAGTACTTTCCAAGTCAATTACAAGAAAAGGAAAAAAAGTGTCAGTATCATCGTCAAAACGTTTAGTTCTAGAAGCCAGAAATAACGAGAAGCCGTGTAGATACTTTAATACAATATTAAATTTCCCCAATTGGGTGGTCACATGAGATGGGACCTATAATGTAAAAAATAGGGAAATTGTTGATAAAAACAAGTGGGTTGACTTGAGCCGTCGTATATATAATATTCTGATACAAAAAGAAAGATAAAAAGAAAAAGAAAGTCCCAATTAATTAATAGATATACCTGCAATTTTGTGGAACGGTCCATGAAGGCATTGGCGTGGTGGTGGGAGGCAATGACAAGTATTTAGTCCAATCTTGAAGCAAAATTTGAAGGTCATTGACTTTGTTATCGAGACCAACACAACAATTTGCATGCATTGTGCAAACAAGGTTGAGATCTTTACTAGGCTGACAGAAACCACCAAAGTATTTAGTGTCCAAGAACCTCATTTTCAATCCAATCTTGGTGAGATATGGATCGGACTTGATCATATTTAGTACATCTTGGTCATGCTTGCCGGGATATGCGAGCCTGGACATGTACCAAAACTTATAAAATCGAATAGTCCGGGGATTAGATTTTACATAAGTAAACCCTCCATTTGGGAAATTCTTTACACTGTAAGAGTCACCTATGAAGTAATCACACGCTATTTGAAAATCTGCATCTGGGTAGAATTTTTGGAATGGATCTCGAAGCCACATAATATCAGTGTCCTGTATAAACAAATAAAACTTATTTAATTTTTTATTTTTGATTATTAATAGGCATGAGAAAATTGAAGAAAAAAGGGAGTACCGTAAAAACAAAGTTGTATCCTTTGTGAAGAACAGTGGACAAGAATTGGATCCTTCGCCACATCATCTGCAAGTAATCTGCAGACATAAAAGCTGCTTCGCTGGTAAAGTTGGCACCTTTAGTGTAGAGTTCATAGCAATGAGGGTGTGAAGCCAAGCATCGAGCATATGCTTTTTGGTCCAAGCAGATTATTACCAAATGGTTGAGCAGCCGTTTTGTGTTGTTTCCGATTCTAAAACTCTCCAGAAACACATCAAATATTGAGTTTGGTTCTGCCCACGCATCATTTAATGTAGTTAAGATTACGGTTTTGTCCTCGCTGGATGCGTTTTTAAGAACTGTGTCTAGTGGATCTGCCTGCAATTTAATCAATCAAAAAACGCATAATAATGGATTGGGGCCCCAGGGCAGAAAAGTACCATCTCTTTTCAGTCAGATTAACTGGTTCTAAATCATAAAGTTATTCTAGCATCCACAGAAACAGAGCAAACAGCAATAACATAATATATACTAAAAAACAGACAAGTACAGATAATTTGAGTTTGATCTCAAATTCACTTCTCCTTTTGACTATGCCTAGTCTGTCTGACCAGTATGAGAATTACATACATCTCAGAATGGTAGAATTGACTTTTCTTGTTCCTCAAGGACAAAGAACTCCGAAACAATATTGTGAAACAGATATAATTCTGTGATTGCTAAGGACTTGATATACAATTATGACGTGGCCCAATAGAAAAAGCATTGAGATGAACACAGAAATTAAATATGGAAGAAAAAGAAAAGGGAAAGCAGTAAATTAAGAAGAAAAGTGAAGACTGACCTGAGAATTGGAAGTTGTGGGGGAGAATGGTGAGAGGGTGTCATAATAAGATCTGGGCAGAAATCCAGAAGGAGAGATAGAATTATAGAAAAGAAGACAAGCCACAGTAAGTCCCACAAAGAGCAGTGCAATCCTTAGATAATTCTTCTTGACCAAGACATGATTGGTGTTTGATGGTGGTTTGATATTAATCTCAATATTATTGCCAACTTCATGGTCATAGCAGGGTTCTGCTACTGCTGCTGCTACTGCTACTGCTTTGCTCATTCTTGATGGATGGAATTGGGATTGGGATAGGAGATGCTCTCTTTCTTCTACTCTACTAATTAATTCTCTTGGATTTTGCCCATTTGCCTATCCCTTCTGGGCTTTCCTAATTTCTTTCTGCTTGCTAATAAATATATTAAGTCAACTTGCACTATTTATAATATCCTGGCTTATTGTTTCCTAGCTAGCCTTGTATAATTAAAATAAAATATATTCAAAAATTAAGAGAGGAACCCAGGGAGGGTATAGTAAACTACCTATTTAATCATTGCACACCCAAGGAGGGCACTCCCCTTCAAAATAGGAATTAGTACATATGTTAATGTTATGTCATGTCTATTAAAAGTTTAAATTCTCAAACAAAATTAGCACTTAATTGTGGCCTCATAAAATTCAGAGCAACTTTTCCTAGTCAAAAATTGTCCGCACACACAGAGACGGACAGACTTATTCATTCCTTATGTATGTATGTATGGGCCCTTGTAATCCTTTTCTTTCTAATGGTACTCTGGGTCATCGGCCACCCACTTGTTCTTTGTTTATCCCCAAGACTTTGCCTCCCTCTGCTAGTAATTAATTAATTAATTATTTAATTAATTGGGTCTAGAAGCTAGATAGATGATGTATGCTTCGAACCGAAGAGATGGATGGAGATATATGGAAGACTTTTCAAAGAGCTTCTTTTGCAATTAATCAAATTCAGCTGCAAGTAAGTGTGAGTGTGACTGAATATATGAGGCAGATTCCTAGATTAATATACTAATTTTCAGAATTCAGTATTAGGGGTTGGCTGTTTCAGTGTCCGAACATGGAAGTCCAGCTTGTGAAGTCTACATCAAGGAAGTTTAAACATATTCATATATCCTTATCATAGTGATTAGTTTATATATTAACATTAAGCAAAATTTGCAGATGTTAGATAGCATGTGGTAAAATTATCCGCATTGTATTAAAATTAAAAAATTAAAAATAATAAAGCAAAAGATTCGCATCCCATGTATCCTCGTATATTTCATCCTCCGTATTCCAACCCACAAGCTATGATGACGAAAGCGTCTCGGTTGTCTTACCTCGTGGCTTTCATTGCCTGCATTATTAACAAGAAAGGGACTATTTTAATTAAATACGTTATATAATTAATCAATAATACATTTGTTCATTGATTTATTATTGTATAATCCAACTGTTCAAGTAACCTTCATTTGAATTTCAACATTTATTCCCAATTAATAATACCAAATTAATTCATATGGTTTCCTTTTATTTCTCTTTTCTTTTATTACAAATTTCAAATTGAGTGAATAAACTTTCCAATTCTTTCAAATATTACAAGTTATCGAAATGGAAAGAAAACAGAGGGAAACTTCTCATTGTTTTAGGATTCTCATTTATCTTTCTGTTTTTGTATTATATGTAGTAAATATCTACAGATATGATTGGGGATTTGGGTATTTTTCTGTATAGCTCAATAATTTGATAAATCTATATATATATATATATATATATATATACTTAACTTGCTGAACAAGTTAAAATTTGATATGCTTATCCAATACATAAACAATAAAGAACTTATATTTCATCAGAAGATTATCATAATTTTCATTGTGCATGAATTATTTATTTTTTGGTCAAAATCTTGTGCAAGAATTAAGAGCTAGTTGCAAATTTGCAATGCATGTGCTGTAGAGTGACATGTTTGTTGTTAATTTTTAAAATTATATCTACGTCCAAAAAGTAATTCCCTACATTAGAAAATGAAAGTGGTCCACAGAGGCACAGAGGACAGCACCCACTTTCTTTTTGTTTGAGAAAACCCACTTATTTTCTACATATTCATTCTTTTAAAGTAATAAAAAATCAATGCTTATTAAAATTATACAATTAAATTGGATGTTCTAATTAATGTATCAACAAATAAGTAGGACGGAGGTTTAAGATTATCTTCTAGTTCTAATTGATGTGATTGCTACGGCTTTTGGAGGTAAGAAATTTTGGTGACGATTGAAGAAGTTGATAAGGCCCTTAGAATAGCTATCAAATTACTTGAAACGCCACAAATCAGAATCAATTTTGATTTATACTGCATATTTAAGAAAAAAAAATTGATTTATATTTCACAACCCCATTAATATAATAGTTATATTATTTAATAATATTATTCTTATTATGTTTTTATACCATATTACGTGTCATTATTGTACAGACAAGATATTTCTTTATTATTAAGGTTTTTATTTTTATTTTTTTAGCATCTAATGTATTAATGCTATATAGATTATTAAATAAAATAATATAAAATTATAGTACAAAAATGTGATAAGTGTAACATTATTATATATAATTATATTATCCAGCGGAGATTTTATATTGAATATTAAATGCACAGTTTGCGTAAGCTTCTTAAAAAGTAAATTGTGGCCAAATCAAAATGAATGAATTGCCTGACTTTGACTGATTCATACTAGCTAGATAATGGCAAGTCTTTCCCCTTTTTGTTTTTTTTGGTGAGTAAGCCTTTACTCTCTCTCCCTTTCATCTTCTCTCTTTCAAATTTTCATAAAAAATTCAAAACTAGCAAAAGTTTATCCCACTTTCCAATTTCTGGTTATTCTTGGAATGTTTTCTAAAAAATTTTATTTTTGGAAAATGAGTTATGCTAGTTATGATAAATTGTCTTCATACCAGACGTTTTTGTTCAATAAAATTTTTTTTTTTCTTTTATTACAATAAAAGGGTTCAACACTACAGAAAGCTTAGCTTGCTAAAAAGAAGTATAGGATATGTATAGTGTGCCAATGGTTTGATTAAGGTTGTTAATATAATAAAATTCTGAGGGCATGGATTTTGTGAATATAATTCCATGGCAATCCAATTGCATTCCTGGCTCTATCTTAATGTGAGTGACTACTGAATAATAATGATCTTTATTTCCATGAGATGTTTAGAAATTGGAGATTTTACATATACATATATGACCATTGTGATCGAGTTGATGTTACATTATTAACTGAAATTATACACAAAGCAAGCTCATTTGTACATGTCCCTGATCTTGTAATAAAGAATTGCGAGAAAACCAACGACGATGAAGCACAAATTCCAACCGCAGCGTGCTCTTTGGCTTCGAGGTTGGCTAACCTGCTTCGGCTCCAACCCTTCATCCCTGCCCCTGCCAAATAATAGTCTCTATTTAGTTAAGTAACAACCTTAAGGACCTAAAGCTATTCTACAAATAATTAAACAGCAATCAATCAGTGTAAGCTACTAATAAGTTACTAACCTTGGTGTCAGCTGAGGAATTGTTGATGTTGGTGCTGGTGCTGCTTCCGCTGGTGGTTGTAGGGGTTTGGATATTGCCTCTGGCTTTGGTTGGTCAGGTGCTTTTATTGCTTTTGGCGTCGGTTGTTCATATCCCTCACTTGGGACCGGAACATTCCTTGCCTGCAACACAACATTGATTACCTCAATACAAATACTAAATTCCAATGATTTGTGAATATCAGTACAGCAAGTGTAGTTCCAAACTGACTTACCAAATTCCTAAATAGAAGATTGTAAAACATATGAATGTAGCTTTGCTTGGCTAGCTTTTGATCTTTGTTCAACTGCCTCCAAAATCCATAAGCGGATCCCATGTTCAACACTTTGTTTGCATATATCTTCCATGTATAGCTGCAAGGAATTAAAACAAGAATGTGACAGATATAAAAAAATTTTGCACTAGGTTGACAGGTTTATAACTTTATATATATATATATATTCTGCAGCTAGTAATCGGGTAACTACCATTCATATATACGCTGCAGACCCGCTGCTGACATCTTGTTCCAATATTCACCATCCGTCTTGCATCTTTCAAAGAAATCAGCAATTTTGTTGCTGGCTTCATCACCATTGTTGGGGTCAATATGGAAGCCTGAGATTCCATCAACAATAATTTCTGCAGGGCCTCCTTGATTGGTTGCAAATGTGGGCAATCCACAGTTCATGGCCTCAATGACTGTTAGACCAAAGGCTTCGTACAGCGCAGGCTGCACAAAAGCTCCCTTTGTATCTGCAATACAGCGGTACAGCTCTGCATTGCGATATCTATCAGTTTGAGCTGCTATCCATCTGAATTGACTATTAAGTTGATATTCTTCCACTAATGCATGCATCTTCTTTATTTCTGCAATTTCTTCTCTGTCTTTGGATTTTGATGGATCAAAGAATCCACCTACTATAACAAGATTGACCAAATTCCTCAGCCTCTTATTCTTGCCAAACCACTCTACTAGTCCTGTGAGGTTCTTCACTGTATCCAGTCTTGCCATTGAGAAGATGATGGGTTTCTTCCTGTCTGCCAAAAATCCTCTGTTCCAAGTATGTTTTTAGTTTAATGCTAGACAATTATAATGACATACTTTAAAAATGGTGGTGTACAAATTAATGTACAAGAAATGAGTGGAGCGGAACCAAGAGAGTTTACATGTGCTCATCATTTTGCCCCTTATTGTGGAGTAGTTCCTCAATGGCTGGATTGAATGTGGTAAAGCGTCGCTGTTTCTCGGAGTAGGGAAAGTAGACAGATTGGTCAGCCCCAGGGGCAGCAATGTTGAACTTTGGATCAAATACATCAATGCCTGAGACCACTCGGCAAAGTCCTGGCATTGTAAATGCTGTATGGCTTTCATACTGTCCAGGTCGATCCTTGCTGAAAAAATTAACACATATATTAAGGAGAATGTTGACAGTCTTGTTGTATAGATCATAATCTGAATATATTAAGATGATGACATGCAGTTTTGTGAAAGACTAACCCTCCGGCTATTTCTTGATATGTGCTTGTTATAACAAAATCAGCTGAATTCATAGAGATTATGTCAGATGTGAACTGACAAGAAAAGTGATACTTTGGATCAAGTTCCTTCCATTTGGCATCTGAATCTTCGTATTTGGTCTTTTCTAGAGCGTGAGCGATTGTTCCCTGCAGCAATTAATTGCAAAATGTCAAGTTCAGATTCAAAGTAATTAATTGATCATCTACTGTACGTTATTCATTTCTGAAGCAAGGTGGTTAGAGTTGGACCTGAGTTATTCCAAGTTTGCTAGCCATCAAAGAGGCCACCAAGTTTCCATCACTGTAGTTTCCAATTATGAGGTCTGGTTTGCATTCCATTCGTTGTAGGATCTTTTCACTTGCATCCTATATACATAACAATGAGAGAACAAAATGAATATATAAAGAAATTGTATATGCATGTATGTTTTTAAAATAAAATAAACTAGTATAGAAGTAATAGTATAATAAACTGATGATGATAATTGATATAGTGGAAAGATAGATGAATGCATATATGCCTGGGAAAATGTCTCAAGGTAAGGATAGATGTCAAAACGAGAAATCCATGGGCGGAGAATGCCTTTCTCAGTCCTAAATGGGACCCTAAGGATGTGGGAGTGCTTAGTGTTGATGATTGCCTCCAACTCCTGGTTGCACATTGTTCCTCGAGCATCGGGTATGAGCCGTGTTACCACAAGAATTTGAGGCTTCACAGCAAGGCCTTGCTGCTTTATTCTGAGGAGCAGCTCCTCCTCTAAAGATTTCACTTGATCAAGAATATAAACCACCTATATATTTAACAAGTAAGTAGTATTACTGGTATATCCTTAATTAATTGTGAGTCAAGCAAGTAATAGATCACGTACCTGGCCACCAGTATCAGGCAATCCAAGGACATCTGCCTGGCCAAAGTAGCCGTGAGGAGAGAATATGACAATGTTGAATGTGTTAGGAAGGCTGCTAAAGAATGACTCAAACTTCAAAGGGTCTGGTGCTTGGAGTACTTCTGATAGCGTCCTCATTGTGTCTCCCACTCTTTCTGCTGTATCCCCCCAACCTTTCTCAAAACCCAACTCCTTCAACCTTTGCTCAAAATTCAGAAATGGTGTGCTTTTGGGGAGTGTGGACACTAACACTTGTGCTCGGATCAATGCCGTTTGAAGCTTTGCCACCGTATCCACAGTTTCATTTAGCATGAGATTCTGCAAATATTATGTAATTAATTCTATAATTCTAAGGATGTCTACATGATCATCATGTGTTTTATAGATGCATAGATATACATATATGTGTACCTCTCCATGATGATTGAGTCGTAACAAGTAGTCAAGCAAGGGCTTTGCAGAGTCGGAGTTGGCAGTGAGCTTTGAGGAGATTAACTTGAAGATGAAGTTGAGTCCATTACCGATGGAAGAAGGAAGAGCCATGCGAGCAGCGGAGAAGTCAATGGCTCTAAAGTCTAATTCCAAAGCATTTTCATCATTTGCCCACTTTTCATCGAAGATGGTTTCTTTGAATTTTAAGTAGTGAGGAGCACTGATACCCTCGACTGCAAGATCATCAGCATCGACCGTAACATATTCGTAGAAACCGGGATTGGGTCTGATTGCAAAAGCAACAAAGGGAGGAACAACAGCAGCCTCCTGAGTGCAATTGAGGATGTAACCAAGTAAGCCCGAAAACACCTTGCTCCTCTCATTCTTGTCTTCTATTGATTGTTCCAACTCCTCCATTATATGCTGCGCCTTCATTAACCTTTTCCCCCTTCCAACAAACCTTTTATTTTGTTCCATCATATTCCAACCATCAATTAATTAATAATTAACAACAATACATTTGTATTCAAATTACACAACCATTTTTATTATACCTATACATGCAAAACATGATCATAAACATATTTAAAAAGATGAATGACGGACCTGGCAAAACATTTCTTCATATGATAGCGGCTCTGTCTTAGTGCATCTGGCATGCTGTCTGCTATTGTATCAGATCGCTTCAAGGTCGGGGTGGAAGCCATTTTAGCCAGACGTTTCAGAAAAGCACAATAGTAAATTCACGATCCAAGTAATTACTTTAAGTCTGTGTTAAGCATGAAGAATGGGACATTTATATATATACATATGCCGGCGTTGGCATGCACAAAGTGCCATTGGAGGAGAAAGAACATTTTCTATTCCTTATTGCCATTTGTAGGAAACAAAGAGAGAATCAAAGGAAGAAAAGAATTTTATGATATGGGTACGTAGAAGCAAATCGGATTTGGTTGGCTTTCTGGTCTGTAATATCTATTTTATAAGTGGAGGGAAAGAATCTCAAGGAATTTTAACTAACATGTATTTGTATTCTTTACTTGTTTCACTCTCAATTCTCAAGGTTACAACTTACAACATGCGCCCGGCACGTATGAGAAAACCTAAAAGATTGCTCAAACTGAAACAATGTCGTCCGAAACCCCCCCAAATCACCAAAATCGAAGCAACCATATTAATATCCCTTTTTCTTTTCTTTTTTTAGAATACATAAATGTTCTTAATTTTTATTAAAATATTTATTTATTTATTACTAGGATACAAAAGAGAAGAAAAACTTGCACGAACACTTGTAGTCCTGGTTGTAGATTGATTACAAAAACTATTTACTTCCTTCAATCTTCATCAATTCAAGGATGATCATTTATTACCTAATCATATGAGCACCTCAATATCCCCACCCGTTCGGGGTCATTTCATTGAATTTAGTTAGTGTTACGAGTAAGTGCATTATTCAATTTTTATGTACACACAAGAAGCATAGCTCCAACCAAGACCGGCAGCTCAAATGTTTAATTGTTCAATAAAGAAAGAGTGCATTTCAAGTTCAACTTCCCTTTTTTTTTTTAAATAACCAAAAAGCCACCACTACACTAGTTGTCCAATTCCATGCTCTCATGGATCATAACTAAACTAACTTCCCAGAGCCTGGTGCAGAAACAATGCATACCAGCTGCATTGGGATATTTAAGATACTTGAATGCTTAACCAGAATAACACCTAACGACTGCAGCATTGGAGCAGATCCCAAAACGACATTGCACTGTATTTCAACTACTTATAAAAGGACATTACGCTGTATGTCAACTACTTCTTACTCCGGGAAGACATCCTTCTAACAATAGAACATAACCTTTTTGACATTGTCCTTCAGGGCAGGCAAGGGCCTCACAGCAGCATTCATACTTGGTGCTCGAGTGCTCCGTCCACCGCCACCCATGCCCCCGCGTCCAGGAGCACCACTTGTCATTGATCCACTGTCTGATGTCTCTGGTTCCATATAGAACCGAGCTCGGAACGCAGCAAGATGAGCATAGTATGCGGGAGGCACTGCCAATTAAAGAAATGATTATTTAATTAAAGAAAAAAGGGTGAGGTTGAGAGCAAAAACAGAAAGGCAATTGATGCATGCTGGCTCAAAGGCATACACATGAATGTCTATATCAGAGTGAGAGAGCTTACCAATGGAAACAGAACGTGTGCACCTTGCATATCTGCAAGCATTCAAAATGTCAATTATTCAGCAATACAAGCCTCCAAAGGTCTAAAAAACAAACAAAACAGCCTACTTACGTATAGCAAAGATTATTTGTAAGTGACTGCAGTGCATCTGCAGTAAACTTGTTTTCATCCCACAGCACATGGTAATGAGCTGGACGGCTTGTACCCTGTAATAACACGTTAGCTACAGGTTTATAAACATTGAAACACAAACACATAAACACACACACAATAAAAAGATTCTTGCCTGAATTCCTGCATGACTACACAGGTAAAAATCAAACTCAGTTGGATGACAGATTTTGGAGTCCACAACCGTACCTGAAGAAATAATGGGGTGAGAGTTCTATATCTCATATATGAAAGCTGAAATAGAAGATCATTAAATTCTATAGTTAAAAACATTAATTACCAGGTAAAATATTCCCACTCCTGTCAGTAGCATTGCGGTCACGATGGTTGTTAGCAAACAACCTTGTATGATGACGTTTCTGAACCACAACAAACGTCACAGGAGGCTGATAGTTTGGCTCCAATGAAGCACATGCCTGAATACAAACAAAAAAAGAAAAGAAATAAGGAATGTCAAGCGTTAATCAATTACAACACAAGACAAAACAAAAAGAAATATAACAATAGCTAACTGAAGATTAATCCAACAATTTAGATTCACCTTACGAATTGCATCAAGTTCATACAGTAGAACTTGGTAGAACTGACCCTCGCTGACTCCATCCCTGTAAAACAAAGATACACATGCAGACACTACCATAAGACAGGATAAGTACATAGGGCACACACAATGGCAAAGGAGCTTAGAAAATGCCTGTAAAATATGATGCGCTGTGGCTTCTGTCCTGTTGCTCTACGAAACGAAATAAGCAGTTCCCTGCATTTGCCAAAGACAGATAATATAATTCATTCTACATATCCAGGCAATCCCTTGTATGCATCACATAACAGCAACATACCACCAATCATAATTATCTAAATGACGAAAAGACAATCACAAAAAAAGGGGGTAGGGGGGAGGAGATGGAGGGAGAGAGAGAGACTTTATCATTCCACCAGATACTGTTCCTCTGACAGGATCCTGCCACGTTTTGAACAGATCTTGGATAAGCTCCTGACGATGGGCTTGAGCACAAACCAAACCAGCATACTTGGTAATTTCAGGCCAATCTTGGGAAGCCACAACCTGCATTATATACAGCATTGAAACAATTAAAGCCTTACTCTCTTAACAAAAAAACAATATACATATAAACTAGCCAAAAAAATTAAGATATTTATTCGAAAGCATACAGCTGCAATTGATGGGCTTGAATCCTCCCCTGGATGAGGATGGGTGACATCAGCACCAAAGATTATAGTAGGCCGGTCGCTGACCAAGGGAATTCGTCTTGACAGTGCATCAACAAGAACTGTGTTCCTTCCCCCAACCTTCACATTTATCTTCAAAGCAACATTTGCCAAATATTGTTTACTCATTCTAAATACATGTTTGGTCAAACAGCACTGGGATACTAGGCCGAGATCTGTCTCACAAATCCGTTTCAAATCACCTGGATGGGAAATCATAGGATGCATGAATCTATAACTTATTCTATGAAGAAGAAAAAGAGAATGAAATAATGGAGTCAATTGACCTCAAATACATACCATAAAGAGAGCCATTATTATCCGGTAAAATAACAACAAGCAAGTCAAGCTCCTTGCTCTGGGGCTGGAGCTTAGTCATTGCATCATGGTACCGAGTTTTTAAGACCCTCTCCACCTGATCAGGTCGAGCACTGAGTGGTGGAAGTACTGGTTCTGGATTAAATGCCTAAATAAAAGCAACAATTCAACAATTCAACAATCAGAGACTCCCAAATATAAACTACATAATTAAATCCAACGATACTGTAAGAGAATAAGAACTCCCCATACCATGCCAGAAATGTGACACATTTGTGCAAGTTCATAACAGAATCCACGGGCCACGCTGTCTTGCACACTCCGGGAAAAATTTATGCAAATCCAATTGTTGACTTTTCCCCCATTAACCATTTTCTGCAACAAATATTACCATAATTAAAATCATTTTAAGAAATGTCAAAGGAGAGATTTCCCACGCAACAAAGGCCTATTGATCTGAAATTAACAACCAGATCAAAAGTACAGCATGAACAAAATATTGAAATCATTCCAATCACATGGAAAACATAGGTTGAAACCATAAAAGCGGGTATAAGGTTAAATTGGACATAGTCAAAGCATTCTACGTACATTAATAAAAAAGACAATAATATACGAGATTTTTTAAAAATGAAATCAAAATTTTAATGTGAAAATCAGCAAACAGGCATTTCCAATTGTGTGGCTTCATAGACCTCATAAATAACTGCAATTAAGTCAAATTAATCAATGGCATTAAGGAACACCACGTAGCACATCATACAGGTAAAAGGTGGTGTAAAAGGATATTGTAAAGTTGAAGCAGAAAAATACCTTATTCATCATGTTCCACTGTCCAACTTGGGGCAGGCAATCCTTTTCCCTTCCAGTATCATGATATTTAAGCTGCATGACACAAGAATCAATAAAAGTGCACAATCAAAGCACCAATGGGATAAAAAAAATTTACAGATATCTTACCCATGGTGGAGGAAGAATGCGAGCTTCAACCTGAGCCAGATCCTCACTAATTTTGATTCCAAATTCCTTTGCATAAGGATCTTCATGGTAAGCATTATGACGGACGGTCTGTAATATTTACATTAAAAACATACTTATGAATGGTAGAAATTTCAAGTGCATTCCTGGATAAAAATCCCCAACCAAAAAATTAAAAACTTCCAAGTGATGTGAATCCACATTTAAATAAGACAAAAAATAAAGTTAAAGACCACAAACCTGCATAATATCTAGTTCCCTTTCTTGAGGGCGCTGACAGGTCACCTTAAGCAAGGCGGTAATCTGTCTCTCATTCAATCTCTTGGAGTACCTCTGACCCTCAACAATTTTACAGACCTGTATGCATGCACTACTTATTAGCATGCTTATCCTGCAGTATTAAAGACTAATAGTTATAGCAGCAACTCACCTCCATGGGTAAATAGTTGGGGCGCTGTGTATTTCCAACTTGTAGACATGGCCACTGTGTATGTTGAATGACAAAACCGTATGTTTCAGAGAAGTACTCAACAACCGATTTCATAGTCCCTCTTTCATCAACAGGGAAACTAAACAGACAAAAAACAATGTCAAAGAAACAAGTTCCATGCATCTGAGAGTGATAAAAGAACAGGTATGATATTAAGAAAAGAAATAATATACATGTGATCATATGATAACATAGCACACTAAAACTCACGTCAATTCTCTTGTGGCCTGTGATGTTAAACCAGATATACGGTATTTTCTGCGCATATTTCCCCTGTGTGTGACTTCAACCTTGACTCCACGTAGAGCCTTTTTTATCTGTTTAAACAAGGAAAAACTAAGATGTATGATACCGATATAATATGTAATATTCAATTATAAAAAAACAAGCAAAATTGTATACCAATCAAGTTACGCATTTCATTGACAGAGTCCAATTGAAAAATGATAATTGTTTTGACAGAATATATAAAGAATCAGAGATAAATCTCCAATAAAACTACACAAAAAACCCTAGTCTAATGATTTTAATACACATGAAAGTTATACAGAACGACAAAATAAAAGGGAAAGAGAATAAAAGTACCCAAGACCAAGACGATAAGTGAAATCTAACCTTTACTCGATCAGAATCAGAAAGTGGCCTGGTTGATACCTCCCGATTCAGCAGCTGAGTTACAAAGTCAATAACTGGCAGTGGCTCAATAAAAGCAGTAGAGGACATATCTGGACAATAGATATTTGGTCATCAAAAAAGTATAAAAGCTAATGCATGTAGAGAAGCTGTTATAAGCATAAATGATGTGTATAAAAATAGCACAAAAATTAGGTACCAATATTAAGAGACAGCCCCATCTGAGTTGGACGAATACTCTGATAGAAACCACGCCAACTTTCCAAACCCTCACCAAGTGACTGTCTTCTCCCCAAATCAGGGGCATAAAATGAACGGCCCACAGGACAGTACCTACAACCAAACAGGGAAAATTAGCCTAAAACATATCACCCAAGATGTGTTTTGTCATGTCATGAACATATATAGAAGAAACATTGAGTACCTAGAAGTAGGCAATTCACGCAGAACAATGTCAAGGACCTGAAGAGCCTCCTGAGGTGCATCAGCTTGCCTCCCTTGTAAAAACATACCTAAATGGTGCAGGTCAGCACGTGCAGCAAATTTGATCACCACTCTGAACTCCCTCTCTCTCCTGCATCAAGAAGAAAACCATAATCAAATACATGGAAAGGAAGACTGGATACCAAAAATTGCTACTAGAAAGATGAGCAATGAATATGTACCTCTGTCCACCCGGACCATCATCTTCATCAGTAAGTGTGATTTTGAACTCCTTCGAAAGGAAAGGAAGCGGTCCAGCAGTATACAGACTCTTACGCCCATCATACGCTGGAAGCCGCTTTCCAAGATGGGATTCCCTGTACAGTTTCACTAGCTGCTCCATCACAGCACGGTTTACACCCCGTGATGTTACCTCTGGGGTAATAGTAACCTAATTCATATAAAAGAAAGAACAATATCAACACCATAACAAGACAATATCAAACGAAGAAGCACAGGGAAAGATAACTCACATCATACTGGTGCAGATCTTTGTCCGGTAATTCAGCAAAGAAATGGTTTGCCTTGACTGTACACCTTGTGCCAGTACTGCCCTTGCCAGGGCGAAGGGGGAACCTCATTGACTTACTTGAGGGTGCCACAGGTTGAATAGCCTGGCTGGAGGCACCCTCTTGCTGGATGGTAAACTGCTTGAACTGCTCTGCCACTTCTGAAGGCTCAGGTGGATGGGATGATGAACTTGCCCCATAGGCAGGCTGAGGGGTGACCCCAGCTTGATAAGGAACTGGGGTTGCTTGGTGCAGCTCGGGAACTTGTGGTCTGGATGGGCCACCAGGAGAAGGTCCTCCTCCACGACCACCACTGCCACGACCACTGCCATACCCTCCACGACCTCCTTGCTGAGGTGGCCCTCCCCTTCCCCTACCTTGATATTCTTGGGGCCCACCATACTGCTGCTGTTGTGGCATTCCCCGACCACCGCCATAGCCTCCACGACCTCCCTGTGGACCCCATCCTCTTCCACCTTGGTGACCTCCGCCACCCTGTTGTTGTGGTGGAGCAGTCCTTTCAGCTTGGTGACCTCCACCCTGTTGTTGTGGTGGAGAAGTCCTTTCAGCAGGGGGCTGGGAACCGCGACCACCACCAGCAGAAGTTTCCTGAGAACCAGAGCTTTCACCTCCACTAGGAATTTCAGTTCTCCTCTTCCTCACCATGATGATGTCTACGCAAAGACAAAGCAATGATGCATCAATAACAACAAAAATAATTGACTACCAAACCAAACCAATATATTGACAAAAAGGAAACCAATAGATAATTCTAGAAATGTAATGAATGCACAATGTACACTAGCAGATCAGAGAATCGACTCATATGTTAGGGTTCCATGAAAAAACATTTTCCAACACGTATCCGGAGGCTTTCAAAGCCTTCAACCTACATACCAAGAACCAAACTATAAATAACAAACAACAACTATATTCGTATCAGCTCCAGTTGAAAACACCAAATTCTACCTGAATTCGATTTGAGTTTTTTCTTAAAAGAAAATCAAAAAAATGTTAAAAAGACATTCGGTCAGACTGGGAAGTAAGGAGTATATTTTTTCTGAAAGGGCCTCTTACGTGAATGAAAAAGGTCTTGGAATTCTGAAGTGATCGCACCCCATACATCCCCTGGGGTTTCTTCTATATAGCAACAAATGGATGAGTGGGTAATTACTATATACTCTAAAATGAGTAGATATGCTTCTACTGAAAATTTCCCAGCGCGGTCATCTCAAAAATCCGAGGTCCATTCCCGGCATTTGATGAAAATGTAGGAAGTTTTAGGTAAAATTGCCTTTCAAAAATAAACACAAGAAAACATAAAATTATCATCATCGACTGTTGTTTGATACAAGAGAAAACACCAAAACTCAAAGGTACAGTACAAACCCATAAAATTTAGGGAAAAAACACTATAACCACCAAAAACCCTTAAAAAACAACTTCTTAAAAGGCCAAATTGCCACAGATGCTTTCCAGCATTGCAAAAATGCACGAGATCTAACGATCTAACAAAAAAACAACACACTCACTACTAGAAAACAGAACGACGACACGGCCTTTCAGAAAAAAAAAATTAAGAAAAAATATGAAAACAGATCTCAGTGAAAGAAACTGGAGACAATACAAATTTATGGAAGAATAAATGCAGATCCATACCACAAAATTTGCAGAAATAAGAGAGAGAAAGCGCGAGAAAGAAAATAGCATTCAGAGAACAAAGGAATATGAAACCCTAGAAGGAGGGTTTGGACTGTTTACCGTAAAGGCGGAATACCGATGAGTGTCGTACCGCACCACAGCAAGTTGTTGCTTTTGGTGCTTCAGAGGGAGCGAAGAAAGAAAAAAGGCGAGGGCTACTGGTCACTCTCTTTCTCACTCTCTCTGTCTATTTTACTCTCACTTGAATATTCTATTGTTAAAAACCCAACAACGCCTTCCACCCTCTGCTTATATATACCCGGTAGCCGGTCAAAATTACCACTCAGTCCTTTCTCTTTCTCTATTTTTTCCTTTTTACCCGACCGTGTCCGTCTTTTTCTTCCCCCTACCCTTCCCTGTTTACTGTGACGAGACCCTTCAGTCTGGAGAACCAGGTCTTATCCAAAAGAAATCCCTAGGCAAACCAAAATCTTATGAAATTTGGTAAGGTGGTTTGTGAAAGAAAAAATGGTGAGCCTACCATTTTAGTAATGCATTCAATGACATATTTACTTACGTGATAGAAAATGTAACGGTTATCTACACAATAAAATAATATAAAATATGTAAGTTTGTAACTACAAAAATTGACAGTGTATTCACTAGGATATTGTTCTTTATTTTGAATTTTATTATTATTATGATTATAAAACTTATGAAACTTTAACTTATGGACTTTGATTTTATGTCTCACTAGGATTAATAGAATAATGATAATTACGTTAGGTTTAAGAACCATATCATTACATATTATTTCTACACTCTTTTAACATGACATCAACACGTACTAGTAAATATAATTTCAATTGACTGCAACAAATGTCAATATCAATAAAATTTAGTATGTCAAGATTATATCAGTACCGTGTCGATGTCTTGTTAAATAAATATAAAAATAATATATAAAATGATGGAACTCTTAAACTTGACCAATGATGATTTATTATTCTCAAAGTTTGACTGACCTTTTTCTTAAAAATTTTTATATTTGGGTAAATTTTATTATATGTAAGATGCTTATACTTGGCCGAAAAAAAAATTAAAGATGCTTCTAGTAAATAGTAATTGGCAAGGAAGTAGCCAAAAAGTATACAATGTCGGGTCGGGGATGCCACACGAAACCCGAAGGACGTGCTCGGATGGAACAGTAGATAATGAGGTGGCATCATCCCAGAGTGACAGCAATGGGAGATAAAAGAGGAGTAGATGGAGGGGAGGGAGGAGAGGGTCAACACTCAATAGCACTCAGTCCACTCACAGCTCTCACATGATTGGCCACCACGCACGACCCCTCTCGATAACACCACTCCCCATTTCCCTTACCATTTGCATTTTGCGTTGCACCCGAAACCAAAACACTCTTTGACGTCTGACCCCATTATCAAAAAAACAAACAGCGCCCTTCAAAATCCAATGACAATGAGGCTAATATGCGACACATACATTCCACACTCGCATGTCCAGTTTTTCATTTCTACTCGCGATTTGCGACACCGCCACCTATTCATTTGACATCTGCACGGATGCCGCTTGTTAAATTACCAAAGTAGCATCCATGATCTCGTCTGTCCCGCATCAGAGTACCCACAGCCCACGTCCTATACAAGCAAAGTCCAACGGGCAGAGCATCGACCCTACACAAGGTCCAACCTTTTCACCTTGCAGTTTGCATGTAAACTAACAAGTAAAACTCAATTTTTTTTTTTTGCCAAAACAAGTAGAACTCAATCATTTACACGAAAACACAGTAAAACTCAATCCTATCCAATCCACAAGTACATAGCATTAGAAAACCATATTAGTAAATCCAAATTGATAATTGCTACCATTCATATTCTCTCTTGGTGGTGGTAGCAACTGGCACTGGCACCAGCTTCAACGACAAAACATTTTTAATTGGAAAAACCATGATTTATAGGTAGTGGGGACTCAAAACACATCATCACAATCCACAAGGCCCAGGAGAAGTCAAAGATATAGTCACATAAGAAAGGCCATGTCCAAACTTCCATGCAATTGGGTAGATTAGTCAGAATCTCATGTATCACAAACACAGTTTCTGCCATCAGGCTCAGCAGCTAGCAAGCATAGAGTAAATATTATGTTTTTTAACATCCATCAATACTTATCAAATGTCAATTACTGGCAGAGCAGACTTCTCCTCCCTTAACAGTAGAACATTACCCTCTTCACATTCTCCTTGAGAGCAGGTAAAGGCCTCACAGCAGCATTTACAGCAACCGGTGCCCGAGTGCTCCATGAACCAGCTCCTCCACCCCCAAACCCATGTCCAGTATTCGCACCACTTGTCACTGACCCACCTTCTGAGGTATGTGGTTCCAAATAGAAACGGGCTCGAAATGCAGCAAGATGTGCGTAGTATGCAGGGGGCACTGCCAAATTGCAACACTCATCAATTTCACAATTTACCACTAGTTACCACAAAACAAGCATAAAATACAAATGCCTGAGACATAGCATGTGTGTTTCACTGTTTTGTCATTTGTGTGTGTGTGTATGCGCGAGAGAGAGAGAGAGAAGAGAGGGGGGAGGGGCTCACCAACGGAAACAGAACGCGTGCACCTTGCATATCTGCATTAGTTAAACACAATCAGCTCATTAGCCCATGAAGAACAAAAATAAAACAATGAAAGGGTGCACAATCTTTACAAGGAAACTAACATGAGCTGAAAACTTACGTATAGCAAAGGTTATTTGTAAGGGACTGCAACCCATCAGCTGAAAACTTGTTCTCATCCCATAGCACATGATAATGAGCTGGACGACTAGTGCCCTGTTTGACATGATGGCAACCGAGTTAAGAGCACTCCACCACATCTTCATAAAGTATATAAAAAAAACAATTAACAATCACTACCTGAATTCCAGCATGGCTGCACAAGTAGAAGTCAAATTCAGTTGGATGACAGATTTTGGAGTCTACAACAGTACCTGTAAAATTAATGGAAAAGTGTTTTACATCACATGTATAAATTATGAAATAATTGCAAAAAATTAAAAAATAAACCTTTAATACCAGGTAATATATTTCCACTTCTGTCAACTGCTCTGGAATCAGAATGGTTGTTGGCAAACAACCTGGTATGATGGCGCTTCTGAACCACAACGAAAGTCACAGGAGGCTGATAGTCAGGCTCCAAAGAGGCACATGCCTGAATTAAGATGAAAAAGAAACATACAAAGATGATAAAGTGATTGGCTAAGGTTTATCAATTTCCAGAAAAGGATGCAAAACAAAAGGAAATAACAATATATAACTCAAACTGGAGAATGTGATAGTCTACAAAAGTAGATTTACTTTACGAATGGCGTCAAGTTCATACAGCAAAACTTGATAAAACTGCCCTTCACTGACACCATCCCTGCAGAGAATAAAGATATATCATCAGATAAGAAAAAAACCACAAGTAGGCAACGCAAGCAAAATGTAAGACCATGCCTGTAAAATATGATGCGTTCAGGTTTTTGCCGAGTTGATCTACGGAAAGATATGAGCAGTTCCCTGTATTCAAAAAAATAAATATAACTCAATCCTACTACCCAACAAAAAAGTTGTATTAAAAAAATAACTAAAACATTCATGCCCACCACAGCCACATACTAGAAGAACCTAAATATGCGTGTGTGTGTGTGAGAGAGAGAGAGAGAGAGAGAGGGAGAGAGAGGGAGAGAGTTTTACTTGATCATGCCACCAGTCATTGTCCCTTTTACTGGATCCTCCCATGTTTTGAACAAATCTTGGATGAGTTCCTGTCGATGGGTTTGAGCAGAAACCAAACCAGCATACTTCGTAATTTCAGGCCAATCTTGAGAAGCCACAACCTGAGTTTTAAATAATAATTTTGAAGCAGTCAAACCCTACTCTGGGAGGAAAAAGTTAACATAATATGCAAGCTAAAGCACATATGTATATTCAGTAACGCACAGCTGCAATTGATGGACTTGAATCCTCTCCAGGATGAGGATGGGTGACATCAGCACCAAAAATGATGGTAGGTCGGTCACTGACTAGAGGAATTCGCCTTGACAGAGCATCAACGAGCACAGTATTCCTTCCCCCAACCTTCACATTAATCTTCAAGGTTACATTTGCCAAATACTGTTGTTTATTTGTTTTAAATACATGCTTTGTTAAACAGCACTGGGAGACAATGCCAAGATCTGTCTCACAAATCCGTTTCAAATCACCTGAATAGTAATCATGACATATGTAAGTCCAAGATCCATTGCTAAAATAATATCAAAACTTGAAAGAGCAGAATGTGGTAATTGCAGTCCAAGTTTCAGACCGTAGAGAGAGCCATTAATATCTGGCAAAATAGCAATAAGCAGGTCAATCTCCTGGCCCCGAAGTTTGGTCATGGCTTCATGGTAGCGAGTTTTTAGGGCCTTCTCCACATGATCAGGACGAGCATTGATAGGCGGAAGTACTGGTTCTGGATTAAATTCCTAGAGAAAAATCCAACATTCATATGAGGTATTTGACATCTCAAAACTTACAATAAAGATTTAGAAGAGAATGGATAAATATGAGAGCATCAAAGGCTGCATACCATTCCAGAAATGTTACACATTTGAGCAAGTTCATGACAGAACCGACGGGCAGCAGCATCTTGCACACTCCAAGAAAAATTTATGCACATCCAATTGTTGACTCTCCCACCATTAACCATTTTCTGTAACAATCAAAAGTAGTCCAAGGAAAATGACATTCTCTCTCTTTTGAAAATTTTAAAAGTTTACTAATGAATTTAACATGAGACGATCTTGCTTTCACATGAGCCCGACTAACACACACAGAGAAGTGTATCAAGTTTTAGATAAACAAACACATGCACGAGGGGTATTAATTAAACCTACTCAACATGAAAAATCACAAAGTAGCTGCTAAATAACCACATTGCTCAACAGGAAAATGTCACCGACCAAAAGAGCTATATTTAGGGCATGGCTGAACCAACCACCCCCTAACAAGTTACAGACATGGGTGGTAACACTCTTTACTAGAAAAACCACTGGAACTCAAACAATAGAAGCCTTCTCATTTTCAAAAGGAGAAAGAAGAGAATATCATGTGCAACCAAATCATAAAGTTAGAAGAACCAAAATTTCAAAGCACAATCCTGACAAATATTTCCGCAACTTACATGCCACTTCAAGAGATGCAATGATTAAGGGCAGGTTTCATATTGAAGAGGGAATAAAACTCTGAAACAGTATCTTGACTACTATAGTCTGATAGTTAAAAAGTAAATAAAACCAGAAGGCACACACCCAACCAGTGTCCAAGACCATTATTTTTCCATAATCAACTTGACAAGAAGCCATATAACCTTCCTAAATTTCTAATGATCACCTCATTTTTTTTTAGAATATTGATCACCTCATTGAAGCATAATATCAGGGCGAGGCCTTTCACTTTCCCTTCCACTCCCTTGAACCCCAAAAGAAACAAAATGGAATTGAGAAAATAAATAAATAAATAATCTTGCAAACACAATGTTTCTCGAACCCATCGCTTTCCTTCTAGGCTAGTGCTACTGCATTAACAGGAATTCTTAACTTCTCCATCACAGGGAAACTAAAGTACTCATGTAGCACAAAGTGGATAAAAGGTTTCACTTGAAGCGGCCAAATTAATTGGGTACATATACATATATATACAAATGGATATCAAGCTTCATGTGTTCATATATTGTAAGGGTATTCTGCAAAACAAAACCATGAGTTTATGCAAAAGATACCTTGTTCATCATGTTCCATTGTCCGACTCGAGGCAGGCAATCCTTTTCTCTACCTGTATCATGGTATTTAAGCTGCATGACACAAGGTTCAATACTTAATTACCATCAATATAGTGAAACAAAGGGTAGTACCAAAAGTTTGAAAAACTACTAGACAGCAGAAATTTACAGATATTTTACCCTTGGTGGGGGAAGAATGCGGGCTTCAACCAAAGTGAGATTCTCACTAATTTTAATTCCAAACTCCTTAGCATAAGGATCTTCATGGTAAGCATTTTGACGAACTGTCTGAAGAGTGAAAATTTTGAACCACTTTCAACCAGCACATATCAAGAGTATAAATCAACAAAGGGAAAAAACAACAACTAGAAGAAACTGGCATCTTTAACAATTTGACATTTTCAAGATTTTCCAAGCAATCTTAATGAATTTTTTGACCAAATTACCATCGAAGAAAAAAGAAAAACAGAAAAAAAGTGTAGGAAACCGATCAATTACAGAAATAAACCAGTTACGACATGCAAGTTGTTCAAAAGCATAATATCCGAAAGACACTCTTATGTCCATTCCCCAATCACTAATTGGAAAGGTAATTATAACTGATATAGAACGATATCCCAAGGACTGTTAAAAAGCATATGAGAACCCCATTTAAATTAAACAAAAGAAAACAAAAAGAAACAAAGATCAGCAAACCATACATGATACATAATAGAATTTGATGTAAGGCAATACAGAACATAGAAGATTGGGCAAATAAAAGAAAATTTTCACAATATCAAACCTGTATAATATCACGTTCCCTTTCTTGAGGACGCTGACAGGTCACCTTCAGCAAAGCAGTAATCTGTCTCACATTCAATCTCCTGGAGTACCTCTGACCCTCAACAATTTTACATACCTGAACATAATAATGACTGTCTGTTAGAGTGCTTGTCCAGTTTATAAAGGCAATAATAGCAGCAATTAGTTACCTCCATGGGCAAGTAATTTGATCGTTGTTGATTTCCCACTTGTAGACAAGGCAACTGGGTATGCTTGATAATGAAACCATAGGTTTCATGAAAGTACTCAACAACAGACTTCATAGTACCTCTTTCATCAAGTGGAAAACTAAACAATCAAGGAACAGCGTCAGTGAAACAAGTTTTGCATGCATCTCGATATAAATTGGTCTAATGAAAATACTCGACAACAAATTTCATAACCAGTAATGACATAAGATATTATACTTACGTTAGCTCTCTTGTGGCCTGTGATGTCATACCAGATATACGGTATTTTCTGCGCATATTTCCACGGTGCGTAACTTCAACCTTTATTCCTCGTAGAGCCTTCTTTATCTGTTCATATAGAAATAAAATTGGCAATTGATTTAACACAACATAAGAAGATATGGGGTAAAAATTAAAATATAGACAAATTATCGATATAATTCATCAGCAATACTGCAAACAGAAATTATTATGAATACCAAGACAACGAACGGAGTCTAACCTTCACACGATCAGCATCAGACAATGGCCTAGATGAAATGTCTCGATTGAGAAGCTCATTGACAAAGTCAATGACTGGAAGTGGCTCAATGAAAGCAGTAGAGGACATATCTGGACCATTGATAATTTTGTCAATGTAACATAAAACATGACAAGGCCGGAAAATGTACACAGACATACATCCCTTGTGCAACAGTCAAGTGTATTGCTGTAAAATTTTGATTATAAAAACTTGGAAATTTAGTACCGATATTTAGAGACAGTCCCATCTGTGTTGGACGAATACTCTGATAGAATCCACGCCAACTTTCCAAACCCTCACCAAGTGACTGCCTTCTCCCCAGATCAGGGGAATAAAATGAACGCGCCACAGGATAGTAACTACAATCAATCAACACATAATTGACTCTAGAACATATCAAATTAATGTGTGATTATTGACATCCATTGAATACACAAAGAAGATAAATATCGCATACCTAGCAGTAGGCAGTTCCCGTAGAACAATGTCAAGAACCTGAAGGGCTTCTTGAGGAGCCTCAGGTTGCTTCCCCAGCAAAAAGAGTTCTAGATGGTGCAGGTCCGCACGTGCAGCAAATTTAATCACCACTCTAAATTCTCTCTCCCTCCTACAGAAAGAAGAGAATAATATTTATCATATGGGTGAAAATACTGTATACAAAAGCTATGTAAAACACCGAGTATCCACCTTTGCCCGCCTGATCCATCATCCTCATCCATAAGTGTGATCTTAAATTCCTTTGATGAGAAAGGAAGTGGGCCAGCAGTATACAGACTCTTTCGTCCATCATAGGCAGGGAGGCGATTTCCAAGATGGGATGCCCTGTATAAGTCCACCAGCTGCTTGATCACAGCACGATTCAACCTCCGGGATGCAATGTCTGGTGTAATAGTAACCTAATAAGCATTAAAAGCAAGCATTATGAACATAGATTCAAGAATAAGATGAAAGGACGAAGGGAGACATAAAGGGTAGAAGAACTCACATCATACTGATGCAAATCTTTGTCTGGTAATTCGGCGAAGAAGTGGTTTGCCTTGACTATACATCTTGCGCCAGTGGAGCCTTTCCCAGGCCGAAGAGGGAACCTGACAGACTTACTTGAGGCTGGAATAGGTTGAATGGCCTGGACAGGAGCAGGAGCAGATTCTTGCTGGATAGCAAGTTGCTGAAAAGGCTGTACCAAGTGTGAAGGCTCAGGTGCAGGGCCTGTGGGCAGAGGGGTGACCCCCGCAAGATATGGAGCAGGGGTCGCTTGGTGCAGGTCGGGAAATGATGGTCTGGATGGGCCAGCATAAGACGATCCTCCCCCGCGGGCATAGTTACCACCACGACCACCACCGCGGCTATACTGCTGCTGTTGTGGCATCATCCCACGGCCACGCCCACCACCATTGCCACCACCATGGCCTCCTCCTCTATGGCCTCCTTGTGGGCCTTGTGGGACCCAGCCTCTTCCTCCTCCTCCTCTTCCTCCTTCACTCTGTTGGGGTGAAGGTGAGCTTCTTTCTGTGGGAGGTTGGGATGCTTGATTACTACCCCCACTGGCTTCCTGAGACTCGGAGCTTTCACCTCCACTAGGAAGTTGAGTTCGCCTCTTCCTCACCATGATGATTTTCAATTCTTGATGTCTGCAAATTGCACACAGATCAAGTCATCAAACCTTAACTGATTGGAAGCTAACCCACTAAAAGAAAGCTCAAGAATTTTCAAGGAATCAAAGGCAAAAACACTCCAGACTGAAAATTGACGGCCAAATCGAGCAAACCCATATCACTGAATAAGCAAATAACTAAGCCTTCAAATACCCAAAAAGAAAAGAAAAAAAGAAAAAGAAAAAACCGTAAAAGCCCATATGAAACAGCTCTGGGATGAACCTTTGAAACGTAAAGAGCGATACCTTCGAAAAAACTCTGGGCTCTGGGATTACCACTCACTGAGTCGGTGCCAGCTTGTTTTTGGTTGCTTCGGGGTTCTCTTTTCTCTGAAAGAGCGAGAGCGAGAGAGAGAGGAAAACTTCCAAATGATGTAGTAGGGTGTAGGATACAAAATACAAGATGAATATGATATAGTATTACTTAAAATAACGGTATCTTTAATTTTAAAACTTGGTGATACCCGGAAGGCGCAAGCAAAGTAACAATGCCTGCTGGTACTGGTTACTGTAAGCCCCCTGGTAGGTAGGTCTTTGAAAATGACAACTCCGTCAGTCACAGTGAAAGGCGCAACAAACCACCACCACTCCTCTCTGTCCTTGTGCACATCAAATAATCAATAATAGAATACAAAACAAATTACTTTCTCTGAGCCAATAATTGCAATAAACAAATTGATTATGTCTTGGTTTGGGTGGCATTAATTGGAGCCAGTGGAACTCTAAATTTTAAATTTCTATTCTGGGAAGACACATAAAACACCATTTATTTGTAAATCATTGTTTATTTAGTAATAATTAGAATCTTAATAATTAGAATCTTAATTATGTATGTATGAATGAAACTATGAATTCATACATATAATCAAGTTGACTTGATTTCGCAATAAATATGATTCAATTATTAATATCAACAACTCACGCATTAATACTTTCGGATTGCACATAACTTCAATTTGGTATGGAATTAAAGTAAACCTCGCATGCTTCTTTTGATTCCAAAAACAACTTCTGTTGATACCAAAAATAATTATTAATTTCAACCCGAATTTTAAAGGAAAAAAACACTTTTCAAATTTATATCCAGACATTTAACTTCTAAACTTTATTTTAAATCTATTGTACGTAACCTCATTTCTAGTTCCATTTTTTCACATCAATGCTATAGACCTAAAAGATATATATGTTAATATGTACCACCACCCATAAATGGAATGGACCCTTCCATAGCTGTAATTTCTACCTATTCTGGGGGTTTGGATGGTGGGCCATTTATAAGAAAGAGGTAAAATAATAAGTAGGTGACCACTATATATTATTAGGTATGATTTTAATAGGCAGTACTCCAAATTAATTAGTAATCATCGACTCGTCACTTTGTCAATTGTATGTAACTTACAGTCTAACACCGATTTTATTAGCAATTATCGACACGACACTTGGTCAATCTCTTGTAAGTTTGTAGCGTTGCTGAGTCCTTCCCTCCTGAGCTCATATTTCTTTTCTTACAGATTTATTATTCGCACAAACCACAGAATTTCAGCCTCACCATGAGTCCGTTGACCCAGAAAAAAAAAAAAAAAAAACCCCCTCACGATAAGTCCACTAAGGAGACAGTACCAAAACAAAATATAATAAAAAGCCAAAAGCCCAATAAATATAGAGCAAAAAGAAGACTGGAAAGCTCCAATCTTCTTATTAGGCAATGCCGCGGTTTGGAGCATATAATTATGTATTTATGTCACTCTTATCCTATCAAGTTCCACGTTTACTTCATTAGTTTGTGACTAATATGGGATATGTAACAAAAGTAGCACACATATCAAGCAACCAATGATTCACAAGAAAAATGTCTAGGCCTTCACATCAAGGCAAACCTTATTATTATATTGGCATTATGGAATTTTCAACTAATGCCCCAGCAAATGGAAGCCTCTCTCATTTGAAGTGCAGGTCAGCAAGCGCACAAAATGGAGAAGATAAGAGATTTATAATATCTTCCTACACAAAGAGAGGCCAAGCCAACATCAGCCCACGTACTTAGAAGCTCATTGGGATTTCATTCTTCGTACAATAATTATCATATTTAAACAGATAATTATGGTACCTCGTTTCTTTTTCCAATCAAGTCTACATACATGAGTCCTGTAAGATGACATGGTTATATCTTATTTCTTTGTTAGTTTCTTTTGCTGATTTGGATAAACAAATGATGAAAATAGAATAGCTCACCTACACCAAATCCCCCTACCCGGTAAACTCAGAGGGCTTCTGCACTGTTCACAAAGGAGATCCTAGTATCAAGTTCAGACTCAAATTCCAAAAAATTGGAGGTATTCTCAGTTCCTTCTTGTTGAACCTTCCCATTTGTTTGAACTGCAAAAGATAACCTTACTTGTCTTAGTAACAAGTAGACAAGATAAGAGGAACAATTAACTGCGAAATTAAGGAACTAGCATTTATGTTCTTCCATTACCCATAAAAATATTTGACTCTAGCAAGAAACACAAGCTCAAAAACAATCAAACTGTCATCGGAAGCCAATGAACAGTAGGCTCATCTGTCATAGAGTCAAGATAGCATACTCTGGAATTACAAAACATAAATTCATTCTTCAAACTTTGAAAGATTGAAAGTAATATGCTGTGCTCATATATCACCAGTATGCCAATGATGTATCACCTGAGCCTTATATGAGGCTTTATGTGTACAAAAGGGTTCCATGGAAACAAAGATTGCAGTCTTGTGCAACAAATTCAACAAGGTTTTTATGTAGTGTATACATACAAAAATTTTCACACACACACACACAAGCTTTCCAATATACTGTGCTTTTGCAGGCTTATTGAACAAGTAGCCTAAAGAAACCAATTATGCAATGTAGTCATTCTTTGAACTTTATCTGCAACAAGTAAAACTTGTACAATGTAAATTAAGAAAGTGCTCAACTCAATTACCCGTAAATGGAAATAACCTGCCTTAGCAGTTACCATATAGCCAGTGCTGCAATGGGAAGGTTGAATACACCCATGCCCTCATGCCTCCTCTTCTTCACCAGAAGTCTGCACAATTGCAAACTCCATCACTGAAATGGTGAAACCGACTCGCATCTCTTACTGTTATCTCTCTCTTTGTAATGAGAGTGATTAACTTTATGGCAGCATGGCAATCACCACAAACCCTCAGATTCTTGGTAACAAAGATGGGTTTGCCTGGGCTCAGACTTATAATTCCATAAGCAATGGCTAGTTTCTCACTATGATAAAGAAGGATTCTTTCTTTCTCCTCTTCCGCCACATCTTGAAGAACAAAGCTATTTTCTGCACGATATCCCAGCCTTTTCATCTCGACTAGAAGTTCCTCTAGTTTTTCATGTATATGAGTCGCTTGAGGGTGGGACTGATCTCCACCAACAAATCCATGAATAACCCCATTTATCTCAACCCAACTGCATCCCGGACTCTTTTTAAGGCCTTGGTCCTTCTGCTTGATTCTGACACCTGCTGCATCATCCCATCTCCCAACAGCACTGTACATATTTGATAAAAGAACAAAATTTCCAGTACCTTCAGGTCCTAGCCCCTGAATTTTCTTGGATACTTCTTCCCCAAGTTCAATATTATTGTGGACCCTACATGCAGCAAGGAGCGCACCCCACACACGAACATCAGCCTCAAATGGCATTTTTTGGATGAAAATGTGTGCCTCAGCCAAAAGTCCGGCACGGCCCAGAATATCCGCCATGCATATGTAATGTTCCATCCTAGGGGTTATGTTGAAATCTTGACACATAGCAGTAAACCAGTGTTTGCCTTCAGTGACAAGCCCTGAATGGCTGCAAGCAGATAAAAGGCCAATGAAAGTCACATCGTCAGGCTTTATGCCAGCTATCTGCATCTGATGGAACTGTGAAATTGCTTCCATCCCAAGGCCATTGATCCCATAACCAACTATCATTACATTCCATGAGATGATATCCCGCTTAAGCATTCTGTCAAACACTTGCCTGCCTATATCGATCATCCCACACTTTGAGTACATGTCTATTAAGGCGTTACAAATTGCAGTGTCATTAACAAAGCCATGAACAATTGAATAACCGTGGGCACAGGCCCCATGTTGTAGAGCAGCCAAATGTGAACACGCAGGCAAAACACCAACCATGGTTGCCAAATCTGGGTCTATCCCAGACAATTGCATATGGTGGAATATGCGTAAAGCTTCCTTTGCATATCCATTTTGCACACAGCCTGAGATGACGGCACTAAAAGAAACTGTATCTTTTGGATTCATTTTATAAAAGAACCTGACTGCATCAATTATAATCCCACACTTTGCATACATTGAAAGGATTGTGTTGCCTACCATTGTATTTAAATCAAACCCGGATTTAATTGCATAACAATGGACCCGTCTCCCTCTACTCAGGTCAGTTAGCTTTGTGCAAGCTCGGAGTATGCTCCCAAGAATAACTGACGTTGGATTTATTTCATTTTTTAGCACCATTTCATCAAACAACACCAGGGCCTCGCTCATAGAATCACATATAACATATGCACCTATCATTGCACTCCAACAAACATCGTTCCTGACATTCATTGCATTAAAGATTCTCCTCGCATAAGTTATGCACTGACATTTAGCATACATATCCAAAAGCCCAGTTCCAAGGACCACATCAACAATAAAACTCCTTCTTATAGAATAACCATGCATTGCCTTCCCTTGGCTCAATGCATTAGCTTGTGCAACTGTGGGAAGAACTGCAACAATGGTGGAAGCATTGGCGCTTGTTCCCGCTTCCTGCATTTCAACCAGCAAGAGTATAGTGTCATCATAAAGACCATGAAGCGAAAGGCCGGCGATCATAGCATTCCACGCCACAACATCTTTATAGAGCATACCATGAAACACGCTGTGTGCCTCAACCAAGTCCCCGCATTTGGCATACAAGTCAATCAAAGCGGTGCAAACATAGACATCAGAGTGAAGCCGAAGAAGTTTGGCATGTTCATGCATCTCTCTACCAACTTCTAGTGCTTGTAAACCTGAGCAAGCCTTGAGAACGAATGGGTAAGTGTACTTAGTGGGTTTAACACCAAATTCGAGCATGCCGTAGTACAAGTCGATGGCTCGTCCAAAGGGTCCATTCCATGCATATGCTCTTATCATAAGGTTCCAAAGAATAATACTTGGTTTGGGAATTTCATCAAACACGCGGGATGCGAGCTCAACTTCATTGCAGGCTATATACAAATGGGCTACTTTTTCAAGCAAAAGAGACCTCTCCTTGATTTGGGTACTGCTTATTAAGAGACGTTGATGGATTTTCTTGCCTTGAGCGAGAGATTTAGATCGAATGCAGGATTCAAGAAGCTTTGTATAATAACAATCAAGAGAAGTGAGGGTGTTTGTTGAAAAGCTGTTTGTCAATATTACGGCTTCTTGAGTTATAAATTGTTCAACAACCTGGTGACGAGTGAGTCGTCTTGCCCACCATAACATCTCCGTTTGGTTCCTCCGATTCACTACTCCGACTCTTAAATTTTAACTACAAGTTTATTTCACAAAATAACTCGTACACGTACTCAACTAATATCATCCTTTAATTAGTAAAATAATACATTCCAATCATTAATCCATATTTTCTTTTTATAGAAATAAAATTATCCTTGGTGCTATTATTATTTATTATTTTTATTATTATTATCAACAACAAAAACTGACATTCATAAAATTTCAACTCAAACACTTTTTTTTTCCCAACAAAAGAATGACGGGTTGTCAACTGACTGGTAATACAATGTGTTGCATAAATATGACCATGCAGTGATAATATAATATCACTTCATTAAACAAGACATTTTTCTTTTTTAACATCTTATAAAATATAGAAAAACTTCATGTGATACTAATGTGACATTACAACATGGAGAGAAGAGTGGCTCTTAAAACCTAGGGTAATACTAAGGAGATCATATTATTGTACCACATTATATAGCCTCATAGCCACCCTTCCTTCTCCTTATGTGATATCACATATAGTACCTGTTCTCTATAAACTATAAAGTACTAACTTATAAATAAAGGCCAAGACACACTAATTTAAAATTGTCTTTTTCTGACAGGCCACGACGACTAAAGCTTCAATTAGATTTAGTAAATAGGTAGGTAGATAGGTAGTAAAGTAGAAGGAGCGAGCAAGACATGAATATTATAGTGCATTTTGATTGGTGATTGGCATACATTCATTTACATATTAATTAGTAGATATTCTGAAAAAGGTGAATGAAGATGTCAATTGTCAAATGAGAACCTTGTTTTCCACTACTTTAGCTGAAGAGCAACTAAATAGCAAGATCTGGTATTAGACAGTGAAACTAATAAAGAGAGGAAAGGGATAAAAGGGGAGGCTTGAAAAAACAAAAGTAGTATAGTGAGCCCATGCCATTATGCCAATTGCCAAAGTAAGATAGGTAGCATGGACATGGAGAATTTTCTGAGTTATTATTACGCAAGAAAGTAACAAAGTAAGAAAGCTAGCTTGGTAGTGTACTTGTATTGTATATATACATGTTCATCGATCGGATATTCTTAATTAAATTTACTTACGACTTCCTGTATGAATTAATGCATATATACACCAGTTTTTTTCTTATAGAAATTAAGCATGTTATGTATAGTATATTAATTATTGTGATAATGTAATATGTATATATATAATAAAAAGCTAAAAAATTAAACTTAAGGCATGATAAATAGAGAAGCAGCAGTACACGTAGGTATACATGGAATTTGGATGTAGTAAGAAGAACGTTTGTCTGAGAATCTGGAAAAGGGAAAGTGTGAGAGGAGTGAGTAGGAAATTAAGGGCCAATTGAGATCCTTTTGTCATGTATATATATATAAATGATGATGATCATCATATATATATATATGCCGGACGAAGGTGGCTATAATATACACATTGTTGATATTAAAACTATTAACTATGGCGCCGGTGGGATTACCTCCCGGATTTAGGTTTCACCCAACGGACGAAGAGCTGGTGAATTATTATCTGAAGAGGAAAATTAGTGGGCAAGAGATTGAGCTTGATATCATTCCTGAAGTTGATCTCTACAAATGTGAGCCTTGGGAGTTAGCAGGTCTTAATTACTTTCATACACACATTAATTTCTTCATTAATTAGGTAATTAATTGTTTGTGTTTATACTGATCATCATGATCAGAAGCATTGTGTATGTTTATAATATTGGTTGGTTGCATGCATGCAGAGAAATCATTTTTGCCAAGTAGAGACCCAGAGTGGTACTTCTTTGGACCCCGGGATCGAAAATACCCAAATGGGTTCAGAACAAATAGAGCAACGAGAGCTGGATACTGGAAGTCCACAGGCAAAGACAGAAGAGTAACATCCCAGAATCGTGCCATTGGAATGAAGAAGACGCTCGTTTACTACAGAGGCAGAGCCCCTCAGGGCATTCGCACCGATTGGGTCATGCATGAATATCGCCTTGATGACAAGGACTCATGCCTCGACGACACCTCCGCCACTGCCGCCGCCATTCAGGTATCATCAACTCCTCATCATTAATATCATCATTATTTGGGTTATTATTATTATTATTAATTAATAATATGAAAAGCATAGAGTTAATTCGATGCTTGAGGCAGTGAGAAAAGCATTTCTTTTCTCTTGCTTTCATTTTAGTTTCCACGTCTCGCAAAAGCAGCTTAAAGCTTCATCCCGCCTAACACACACTCCAATTAAGCAGCATTAATTAACTATATACAGGCCCCCCTCGGAAACTTTGGAATTGGATGCATATGTGGAACAATATTAATAATTGAACTAGAGCCAACTAATGAATTAATATGTGTAATAGGGAAAAGAACTAGCTAGTAACGTAAAACTTGCGTGCATGAGTTGCATGGAATTGGAAGCTTATAAGGGATTTTTCTATAGATTATATATTTCTCTCAGGGTCAGTGACTCTCGAACTTTTGTGTTTTGCGTACTATATATTAATATTATCAGCATTTACTTTCATATATTATATAGGCATAAACAAATAAGTGGCTGACATATTCGTTGCTTGCACCGGATCACTTAGAACTCCTATCTTATCTTATAAAGTTGGGGCTTCAGGCCACTTTGTCTTTTTCTAATGAGACAAAAGTAAAATCCCCCTACGATCCAGATTAATTCCTTCTCAAGCTTAAGAATTAATTATATATATTATGTTTAATTATGCATTTAATATCTTTTAATTTATCATTAATTCTGTATATGATCTAGTTCTAGAGTTGAGAGTTAAAAATTCAAACCACAAAAAGCAGCCTTGTCATCAGTTTCATTGTGAAAGAAGGTGTCGCGGACTTTTTACTTTATTCCAAAGTCCAAATTATAAGCATATAATATAATACCTTCATACTTCTCTTTAACACTAAAAAAATATTAACTTCATCATGAACCCTCTTTCTTATCTTTTTTTTGTTGTTGTTGCATTTGCACATTACTATATATAAATTCGAAAATGTTGTCTTACTAGGTAATGGAATCTGGAGATTAAGAAAATAATTCTGATAATAAAACTTATTATACAGTATACTTTAAGATAGAGATATCAGATATAGTAACATTATAGATTATTTGGCTTGTAGAAGTAATCATACTATATGTTTCCCCTAACATACCAGTACTTATTACTGTTGATGACTACTACGTATGCAGGATTCTTTTGCATTGTGTCGCGTGTTCAAGAAAAATGGTATTTGCTCGGAGATTGAAGATCAGCAAGGGCAATGTAGTAGCACCGTATCATTAATTGAGAGATCACAAGGTGTAAATAATGATTTTGAAACCATGTCACCGGACATTCCGATGGCATCATCTTCATTTCCGGAGGAGGAAGACAAAGACGACTCATGGATGCAGTTCATCACAGATGATGCATGGTGTTCTTCTAACACTGCTTTTACTGGTGGTGAAGAACTCTCTCAGTCTCATGTGACATTCACAAACTAATTAAAAAAAGATTGGTGGTAAATAACTTTACTATGCATGCATGGATGTAATTTTCATACTTTAAATATAATAAAACGCATGCATGCATTCGATTTCAAAAAGAAAAATTATTTTTAATTGGGTTGTATTCATTCTACGATGGTTTGGTTGGTGGCTTTGTAGAGTCAGATTATCAGATGGCTAGTCTAGAGATTTTGATGTGGACCTCTTCCTGAGGTGCTTTGGGTGTTACTTGTGGAATAAAAGGGCATATCACTCGATGCTTACTTTGTATACGACAATTTTAGTAACTGGATTTTGATATTGACTTCTTGAGTGGCATACTATTGTTTAATTTAATGGTCTTTAAAGTCAATTCGTCATGAATAAGATTTGAGGGCTTTCTTTCCCCTCATCCTCTGCTGCTTTCATCCAGTGTTTCTATTGGTGTAATAAAGTTGAAGAGCAATAGGTATGTAAGATAATTTGAACTAATTAAATCATGCAGCATGTTTTGCCAGCAGTCATCGTTTGGCTTAGCCTATTATGTGTTACAAAGCCATGACACCAACCTTCCACCGCTCAAATTCTGCAGAGCCTAACATGAAGGAACTGGCATTTCGATGTCCACCACCTCCAAATTCCTGAGAAGAATATGCAAAATGCATTTTAGCTCTTTCAAAGTAATATATATGCTCTGTTTAACAGGCAGGAAAGGGAAAAACCTGTGAGATGGGCGTTGTGTCTTCCCTGTCCACACTCCTAAGGCTTATTTTTAGCAATTGGTTTTCAAGCTCAGGTACTCTGTATACAATAGCCCCAATGCCCCTAAGAGAAAAAGAAAAAATAAATAAATAAATTGAAAAGGAAGGATGAAGCAGACATCTTAATGATGCCTATTACAATACATAATCAAACAAGTTTCTATATGTGCATTGGATATCTACAAAGGTGTAACAGTTTAACTTGAAATCAATAAAAAAATGACGAAAGAGATGAAAAGGGGAGTATTTTGCACCTGGGAAACCAAAGTCAAGTATATCAACAATGATTTTGCAGGGAACCTCAATAAACAGACATAAAAAACCAATATGGCAATACCCCATAAAACTAACAAAAGAGCACAGATATAATTCTGAAAAATGCAGATGATAGGATGTACCCCATCCTTATTACGTTCATCCACATGGATCTCAAAATGAAAAACAGAGTTGGGTAGTCTCCCCTTTACAAGGGCCACTACTGAGGTGTCTACTATCAGTTGCTCTTTCAACTAGGCTATGTTATCCACTGAATAAATATTGGAAAAAGGAAAGTCTACCACAATTGTATCAATAAACATGATAATCAAGGAAAACTATTTAGTGCCTCCTATATGAGATGCCACTCTAATACTATAATCATTTATGGTTTAAGGGGGAAATAAGCTATATTTGCCAAGCAATTGTTAACCCCATTTATAGTTTTCTGCATTCAACATTGTTTGTGGACAAGGGGATTGGAATGTGATAAGTAAAAACAATGTGCAATCAGCAGCACTTCTAAAGAAAGCAAAGGAAAGCCAAGAAATTTATGAAAAAAATTCACAAGCTAGACATATACAAACAACGAACTGGATCCACAGGTACCATCCATTTCAGCCTCCTGCTTCAGGCCCACAACTATTCATGTGACTAGCACCAATAACAAAAAAACCTATAATAAATTCAAACTAAGAAAAAATAGTCCAAAACTCCTATCTCCTGTATATAATGAAAAGAGGGGCATGAAGTAAAATGGTGGTTAAAGAATTGGAAGAGAAAAAAAAGGAAATAAGTAAACAGAACGCAAATCAGAGAAATGTACATTTTTCAAGATCATGAGTAAATAGAATGTCACAGACCTTAAGTTTAGACTACGGCTTTTAGTAGCTAACTGATGTCCGAGTTCACTCCTCAACTCTGAGATAGATTCCCCGTTGACAGCCTACAAGCAGCAGAAGGATAAGGTTAGGCATTGCCAACCAATTTTCCATCTTTTTTGTTTAGCAAATTTCTTTCTGTTTTTCAAAAGAATACACAGAAACCTGACGGATGCAAAATGTGAGTCAAGATATTTACTTGCGTGAATTCAACTTTACTATAAATTAACAATGCAACATGTAAAAGTAGTTAAAACTGGTACATTTTGTATGTCTGCTAAGCTTAAAATTGGATACTGGCGACAACAATTAAACCAAAACTTGTATCACAATATTTGTGCATTTTGAACAAATTCCTTGAAACTAAAATTATGTTATTCTAACAAAATTTTCCACCTTTTATATTTTATCAATGTTTTAAGAAATAAATAGTGCACACTAAAGACATCTACTTTTGTTAACTTGGTTAACAACCATACATACACATATGCAGACACCAGACCAATGAAGAGATTTAGTATACCAGACAATGTCCAAAGGCTCCACCCCCAAGTGCAATTTCATAAGACTGATTGAGAGCTTCATCTATTAACTTCTGCTTTTCTGATAAGCTCACAATTCCATGACTAATTAAGGACTCCAAGTCCAAAGAAAGCAACTGCCCAAAAAACAAAACCATAAAATTTTTTATTAATTCAACTATATCAAATGAGATGAAGCAAACTAGTAAAGTAGCAAATTACCTGTTGGAACAAAGATGGGTTCAATCCAAGGTCGTATTGAATGTTCAAATCTTTGAGTCCACTACTGAAAGCTTTACTATTGGGAAGCCTCCACCTCCACAAATCCCCATCCTCAATATATTCAAACAGCCTCCTAACTCTGTCAAACTGAGCCACCACCGCCTTGTCATTGTCACCATCATCAGTTTTGTCCCTGAAGTAATCATAAGCAATCGTGGCACCACTCCTTTCCATGTCTAAAACGCTAGTGACATTTTCACCAGTCAGCATTCCAAGTGAGGTCTTGTGGTGGTCCAAAACAACAACGTTGGGGACCTTGGAAGAGATCTCCTGGACAAAGCCAGGGGGACCCACAAAGTCGAGGAGGTAGAGGTCGGCAATGTCGTGGAGAGGGAGGTGCTTGGGTGTGATGGGGCTGTAGACGGTGTTGGGGAAGAAGAGGGCTTCAATGGAGTTGGCTGAGAAGTAGAGGTGTGCGGCCAATGCAGCAAATGCACCGTCTGGGCAAGGATAGTGATACAGCACCGCCGGTTTCCTCTTTACCATGTTCCTGCACACACTGGAATTCATTGCCGCCGCCGCCGACGAACTCCTCATGTATAGTCTGCCGCTATGCTTCTTCTGAGTTCCAAATTAGCAGTGTCGTAATTGGCTTTGGTTTTCTAAGCAATAGGCCAAAAATTTTGGATGAAAAATGAATTCATCATAATTTAGGGGTAAAAGTGTAATTTAGCAAAATTAGCCTTGAACAAATAAATAGTTGAAGATAACTGGTTACCTTGGAGTAGCTACTGTAGTCTGTACCTTCATTTCTTCATTCATTGATTCGATTTTGAGGCCCGAAATGGCAACGAGCGTAGTCCTGAGAAGCGCCCCAAATCCATGGGGTTGGGCTAATAATGCCAGAAAGGCACAAGTCACGCAACAGAGAATATTTCAAGTGGGCAGCTCCTCCTCGTTAACTTGTGCTTGGCGGTCCCTTAATTGTACGATTTGGGTGTCATTCGCTTCCCTTTCTTTGTCTCCGAGACACAAACAAGGCAGCTTCTTACCATTGGCGTGCCTTTCTTCTTCTTCTTCTTCTTCTTCTTCTTCTTCTTTCAAGACCTCCACCAAGCTCTACGTCAGCGGTTAGCTTTCTTTTCCCTATTTATGTTCTATTTTTTCTACATTTTGTTGTTGATAGATATAAGAGCGTTGTGTAATCTTATTTGGTGTTTACCTGGGAATGGAATTGAAATTCTATTTTTTGTGGGTTAAGATTAACCCCTGCAACTCTGTCCAATTTACATTTCTAAAGCTCCTTACTTGAGGAGGTTTATAGGCTTGATGACAGCACTCATGTTTCTTAGAAAAGAAAACAAAGATTCTAACAAACTAAAGCTCCACAATTGATATACTTGGTTGTGCAGGGCTTTCATTTCGCACCACTGAAGAGAGTTTACGAAATGCTTTCCAAAATTTTGGACAACTTGTAGAAGGTGAGAACATAAAAAATGTTAACATGTTCCTGTCTCAGTTGAGCTGCTAATAGGGTCTGTGAACTATTGGTGTTTTCTTTAAAACAAAGAGTTTTCTTTTCTATTTTACAGTCAATCTGGTGATGGATAGAATAGCAAATAGGCCAAGAGGGTTTGCTTTCCTCCGCTATGCAACCGAGGAGGAATCTCAAAAGGCTATTGAGGGAATGCATGGAAAGGTAAATCTAAACCATTATTTAGAACCAATCATGAGCCATCAACAGTAATTAGGAAAGAAATGGCACTGCATACAATACTATATATCATACAATATAACAGTACCTTCAGCAAGTCCTGGCCATGAAAACAACTAGTTGATAATTAGTTGTACTTGAAGTAGAAGATCCAGCTAGTTGAGGATTTTTCAGGGGAAAAACCAATTTTTACTGCATACATAGTTGAGAAAGCTGGCTTGCTGACAGTCTCATTCTTGCAATATGTATGTTTCTGTGTGTGTGTGCATCTTCATCCATAATTATTGTTCCCAAAGTGTGCATCTTCATCTAGATTACCCAAATTCTTGCTTGACAAACAGAAACACTTTATTAATTTATCTTTTTTCAGTTTTTGGATGGCAGGGTAATATTTGTTGAAGTTGCAAAGCCCAGATCGGAGCTCCGTCAAACTCCCAAAAAAAACCCAAGACAGTATTGAAGTGTCAGCCGGGAGGATCGTTGTTATTCAACATATAAGTAGTCGTCAAGTACCTTCACTAGTTCCTTGTCCACTTGGGTCAAAATTCCCTTACTGTATGCTAATATATGCTATCATAAACGGTACGATTCAATTCAAGTTGCAAAACTAATCCAAGATCCTATGGTGAATTTTACAAGCAAATGTCTGAATTATGTAAGCTGTCGTTTGCTTTGAGTTGTAAACTAATCCAAGATCCAGTCGCTCCTGTTGCCAATTGGTAGGTTCAACATCGTCTGGCCCTGGATCTAATCTAGCTTGTCATGCATTGTATTATATAATCCTGGAGCAGCAATCATATTTGTGAGTGAGGCATTTACGCATAGCATAGAGAGAATTTCACGTGTCAGTTGAGAAAAGAAAGTGCCAAAATCATGTGCTACAAAAATTCCCATCGTCCTAATCCCAATTCTATTTCTTCACCACTCAATTCTGGTGGGACTTAGTTTGTAGATTAAAAACGGGGCGAATATCTATAAAATTAAAGTCTAATAATTTTATTTCGTTCAAAGAATATGATGCGAAGAATGAATCTGGAAAAAGGGATACGTTTGCAGGTTGCAACAAATGCATCATCAGACTCAAATCATGCAAAACCGAAGAGGTTAGATGTTTTCAATCATGAAACGGGACGTTGTGGTGAACTTGGTGAACCAAGTACGACTTCAAAGAGTTGATGTCCGTTCGAACCTTCTCTCTTGACGTTTTAGGTCATTATTCCCCTATAATTAAGTACTATCTGATTTTCTGACGTGTTCTGACTTGCGAGTGGATGAGGGAAATCCAAAACAACGTTGAAAACGCACCATCTGCTGTGCCTGTAGGGAGGGAATGTTATGAGCAGACACGAGCCCTTTGCCTATCTCTCATCTCTTCAGAAATCATCGCTGACGTGTTCAAATTTCTATCAGCTAAACATCTTTTGTAAGGTACAAACCCCTTCCTTGAATTGCAGGGCTCAACAGTACGGAGAGGTTCTTTACATAAAGAATCAACACCGTCTAAATGCTTCTCTCCTACATTTTCTACAGTGTTAACTGACCCATCATTCGAACCAGCACAAGATCTTTCCTTGTCTTTCATTCTTTCATCCACACAAGAATCGACAGGCATTTGACCTGAGCTTTGGTTATATGGCATGAGGTGAAAAAATGGTCCACCTTGGTACATAATCCACCATGGCAGAGGAGAATCAAGGTTAACTTCTACAGTATTTGGACTCTCTTTTTGGTGTTCCACCCTGTTAACAGTAGCACCGCATGCCAATGAATTCCAATTACTAATAATACCACCAAGTGACAAATGCGTGTCTGATTGGTCCAATCGTAATGTTCGAACAGGCTCATCATTCTCTTGTTTGGTCTTTGGCGTCGACAACTTACAATCCTCAGTACCAAAAGGAGATTTTTTCTGCAAGTCTGTAACCAACACTGTCCTTCCAAAAAGCTTAATACTTGTGGAAGCTCCAACATTGGCTGCATGTTCTTCAGTACTCGCAGTATGCTTGGAATCTGATCCATATTTCTACAAACCCAGATGAATAGAAGGGTAACCACAGAGTCAGAATCCTAAACAGCATAGAAGGATCCAGATTGGAAAAAAAAAAAAACAGTTCACCATACCATGGACGAAGAGTTTTCGAAGGTTGAGTCGGCAGATAATTGGACTGACGGGATAGATACTTTCATTTCTTCAGCGGATGAGTTGGATGTCATGTAATCATTCTCTTTTTCAGCATGGGATAAGCTGGTTGAATGCATGTCTGTAGTATATGAATTTGACGATGGGGATCTGTTATGCTGATCCAAAGCTGCAGACCCCAGTACATCTGAACCAACTGCAGATAATACTGAAGTGGGAGATAGTTGGTCTTTCTCTGCAACTGAAGAATGTGGGGATGGTGACCTTTCTGGTGATCCATTTCGAGAATCCACTGATTTACGTGGATAAGGATGCATAGGCTTCCTCTTAGGCCGTGGAGGAGGTATCTCAATTGGTTTGATGGAGCCTTCACTAGTTCCATCTGACTCCTTAGCTACCTGAAAGCAAGAAAAACCGTATGAATGCACTGCAGGAGACATGCTAAATAGAAAATACTGCCAAGTGATGTTTTAATAGTATAGGGTCTTGGATATCTAACTCCAAAATGTTATGATTAATGCTTACATGTTACAATAGGAATTTGCTACGAAAGTTATTAGCATTAAACCTTAGAGAAGAACTTTTGAGCATGACTTCGAATCTGAACTGCAGTTTTGGTGCCAACATGTTCTGCATGAATATAAGAGTAATTTCATCATCCAATGGTGTTAAAGAAAACTACGGTAGACAAGTTCTGCTGCACTGAACTTACCTTCTATTTGACGCCAACCTCGGCCAAATAATTTCAAGGCTTCAAGGAACTTCTGATGCTCTTCCTCTGTCCATTTTTCTCTTTGTTTTGTAATTGTGTAAGGTTTCCTGACCTGTAGAAACAGGGATAAAACAGAGAACAATTTAGCCAAAGTTCAGCAAATACATAAATTTTTGCCTACAAGATATGCTCCTGAAAGAAAGCTATGAGAAGAGGGGAACCTTAGGTGCAATGTCATTGCCAAAAGAACATATCCCCTTCAATTCAATCGCTGCTTTTGATTGTGCATCAGCTTTTGAACTGCAATTGCCAACTGCAACAAAGGCGTTTGACCCTGTGGCTTCACTCTGATCCTATGTCCAAATAAAAAGTTGGGTTGATACTTTTCATCCAACATAGTCATATCAAGTGAAGAACTGTTGTTCAATGTTCATGAGCACAGAACTCAGATCAGAGGAAACATTGAGAAAACACGCAAATAATCCTGCAGGAGTTTACATGAGATGACTCGCATACATAAATGTCAAACCAAGCAGCATCACAATACTAGTGAGTAGTGAATTCAGGTAGATTCATTGATTTTGCCACATGTATAGTATGTAACAAAACACAATCCACCCTCACAAGTCACCAGCACATCAGCAAACGTATATGCAGACGCCTAATTACAACCCAACAAACATTTCTGATTACAAACAAAACACACAGATGCTTCGAGCTGACCAATTGAGATCAAACATAAACGTAATCATTCGAGTAAACTAACTACTGCTTCAAATCAAGGTCTTTGTTTTTATGAGGTCCACCCAAACGGTGTGTATGTGCATATGCATCGAATTTAGGGTCCAATTTCTCACATCATAGAGAAACTCGTACGAAAAAATAATTAAATCTAGTATGCTTTAGTGAGTAGGCAAATCTAAAAAGTGCTAAGCATAGTGATGCACATTCAATTGGCAAGTCCCAAATGTATTAGTGAGCATATAAATCTACAAAATACTCAAAATAATCAAAATCTAACATCTTTTAGTGAGTCCATAGTGAAAAATAACAGAGCAAATGTTCATTGAGCAACTAACACCAAATCTCAATCAAAATAACTCATTGCATACACAGAAAATAGAAACATAGTAAGGCAGTTGCATTTGCATACCTCAACAGCCATTTCTGCCCAAAAGTAACAAAACAAAGTCCAACACTTTACTCCAAGCTCTTAAGCCCCCGCACCAGTAACTGATTTCCAACAAATCAAAAACACACAAACAGACTTCCATTAATTGGATATTCCACTATACTTAAAGAAAAACAAAAATAATAGATAAGAACCAATAAGATGTTGTTTTAATAAATTTTTTTTTGTAGTTTTTTGCTTATGTAGACCAGATCAATCAGAATACCTCAATGATATCCGAAAGACTGAAAACAGACTTGTCCTGAGCCTTGAGAGCCAGAAAAACTGAGAAAACAGACTCGGCTTTTCCCGAGAAACAAACAGATTCTGCAGTCTGATTGGGAGGAAATAGAAGAAAACGAACAGGAAACAGGAGAAATCGAAGAGAAGAAAGCAAAATCGAAATCCGTACAAGAAAATAGAGGGGATTATGAGAGTAGAGAGGACGCGCATATCGATCTTCAGAGTTATAAGGAGGAAGAAAGTAAAAGCAGGGGCTGCCACGTCAGAGTGAGTATTTTTACTTTTCAATTTTTGTTTTTTATTTGATAAGTTTGGCGTAGAAAATTCGAGAAGGCCCTGGGAATCTTGTGGCTGAGAACGCAGGGGGGCCCCTAGACACCCGGCACTTTGAGGTGCGGTGTCTCCCTCCTTTTCGGCTTTTCCTCCAAAAAAATAAAAAGGAAAATCCGTATTATTATTTTTGTGAGATTCTTAGACTCCACATAGTGAAGTTTGGATAAAGACAAAAGTGAGAGGCTTTTACCAAAAATTACTATAATTAGATTTTTATGTTTTGAACGAAGAATTGAAGATAAGATTTTGGGCGACTATTACAGTGAGTACTATAATTTTGGGGTGGGTGCTAAGTGCTGAGTCTGAGCAAATAAAAAAGTGTGAATTATTTTTAGGAAATGGAAAAATATCTAAGCCACAAAAACAAGGAGAGACAAAGAAGGGTGGGTAGGCCGTAGGCCAAGTCACAAGTGCAAGTGGTGTCTCTTCGGTCTTCAATCTTAATCATCATCTTAAAGAATGTGAAGAAAATAGAAATGCAACTGTGTGTTTACCCAAAATAGAGAGACGTGAGGCTGAGCTGGCCCACACAACAACCACAAGCGGATTTTATCTGCGCTTTTCGACACCTCAGCTGCCCTTTTTCGTCCTGGCTTCCCTATTTCAACGCCACGTGGCCCCGAATCCAGGCCACACAATTTCCAGATGAAGTTGCTAGAAGTTGGAAATATGAGAACCACAAGTTTGTACATCATTCGGGAAGATTTGAGTATTTAATTGGGTTTTGTTTGGTTGGATTTAAAACCTCAAAAGGGACATTGACACGTGCCCCCGAACCACATGCGAGGTCAATAAAGGATATAACTATTAATTAATGAATTAATAAAACGAAAGGTGTATATTTCTCTAATACTCTTTTTGAGGTTGTGGGGATCGGTATCTTCTTAGTTCTTATCATACCTTATCTTTCTGTTTATTTTATGATATTCATAATATCATCTATCCATCGTATATTGATGTGTTTGTTTGGGTGTGCCTTCTGCCAATCCCCCACTGCCACTCCACTGGCCACTAATCGCTTTTGGAACTGGAGCCACCAGAGCCTACATGCTTTGCATAATACCAACAATTTTGTCAGCCATTCATTCATCAATTCCCTCTTTCAAGATCTAATACCTACTCTTTTTTGGGCCTGGCCCATTTGCCTATCATATCATATCCATCTATTCATCTCCAGGTTCATAGATGTGCCCACTTGGTATGAGCTCAGAATAATGCTTTTGGATATCTCATAATTTGTTTCATTCATTCAAGTTTGGGCCAACTATTCTAGGCTCAAGCCCGCTTTGAAGTTAGAATCTTGGGCCTCATAAGTGGGTCGGGGCATTCCTATGGCCCAAAAATCCAAGGGAGCTTGGCAATGAACCGGCTTGAATTCTATTAAAAGATTGCCAAACGGCCCAAACCAACCCTTATAACCTACACAGAGCCTTCTCTGTGTGAGTTCTTCAGCTTTCAGTCATCTCCTAACCATTTTTCTATTTAAAAGTTCCCTACATGTTTTGGTGAAATACCCATCAGTACAAGAAACGAATGGTAAGGCATGTTATTAAATTACAAATTCAGGTTACTAATTAAATTCATTTTTTTCATAATGTGTGTTGTTATTTGATAGTTTGAAAACATTGCATACTAGGTATTTAATAAGAAGAGTAGATAATAACAATGGTCCTTAAACTTTATCTTTACTATCATTTTAGTCCACCGACATATTTTTTGAATTCTATAATCCTCGAACTTTCACTTATGTATTAAGTCTATTTTGTCAATTTCATCCATTTTTTTCGTTAATTTTAATCACAAATCAAGAATGTGAGTCATTTTTTAAATAGAAAATTTGTAATTCATCTCTTTTTTTTTTTTTCCAATGTGATATACAAGACAAAATGATCATCCACAATAGAGTGCTTCTTCTAAGGTGTTAGGAGAAATGTCGATGTCTATCTTCAATTTTTTTTTTTTTAATCTTGATCAAAAGTCTGCATAAAGGTCATTAATGAAACCTAAGGAGGTGGTGGGATAAAAGAGTTTGGTTCCAACAAATAATTTCCGAACTGAATGGTCCAAGAAAACTCCGTTGACAGATGAACTAGCTGTGTATACAATAGAAAAAAAATGCATATACTTTATCAAACAATAAAAAAAAGAAAAAGTGTATTTTAAGTCAAAGAATGATTCGGTTTGTTTTCTTAATTTGTGACAAGATGGCAAGGCAAGAGGCAAGAGTGAGCTCAAGTACGTACATATGTACCCTAATATTGATAGCTGAATGTTGATGAAGTGGAAAGGCAGTATGGAATTAGGGAATAGGTGGAATCAACAGAAAGGGTAGATTGGTAGAGGTAGAGCTACATGCATTCAAGGTCTTTTAAGACATGTCTTTATGGCTATACTTGTTTTCTTGCAGACCCTCCACTCTCACAGGCCACAGACAACAACTTACATATAAATAAAGTTGCTTTGTGCTCCACAAGCAATAACAACGCCCCATTAAATATCAACCCCTGCTTGTGGTAACTTTCACGAACCCAGTCTTTATGACTCTCTGTGTATTCCCATAGCATTATTCATGCCTTCATCATCATCACCTTCAACTTTTTTACCCACTTTCATAACAACTCCTCTCCTCTTAATCAAACCTAGCTTAATACCATGTTGTGACAATATCAATTCATCTTCAGAAAAATTCAAACACTGTTTGACTTTTCCTTTCTTGATAAAAACTGCTTTAAAACAAACAATTCTCAGACTCTTTTGACTTTGGAAATTGTGTATATGCAAGACTAATCTTGGTTGCCCATTAGCAATATTAATTGATGGCATTAAGGCAAATAATGACCCTCAAACTCAATCTCAGAGGAACACAGACAGAGAGAGAGAGAGAGAGAGAGGAAGAATACTTTGATTACTGACGTAATAAGTGGCATGCAGTTCGCCAGTTTCGGTCATATCAATCAAAAAATTGCTCTTCTCCCAAGAAAATGTCAAAGCATATACGTAGATAAATTGAATGTTTAAGCTCAAATTCTTGCAGTCCCAGGAAAAGCATGGAGCCCACAAATAGAAGCCAAGCCCACTGAGGGTCAACTTCTTGGCCCTACTCTCATTACTCCAAACCCCTGGCCATCATGGCTCATAGCCTCACACACATATTAGTATAATACCATATAAGCAAAAAGATCACAGAGGCGAACTTGAGAAAAATAGATGACATGAGATGAGAGAGTGAGAGACCATTTAAATATGGTTAAATTAATAGCAGAACAAGTCCATGAACAGAAAGTCAATGCCCGAACCATACAATATTTCTTGCCGGAGCCTGAGAGTGTAGTAATGACAAGTGAACAGAGATGGTCTGAGAGACAATCCAGCAGGAAAGACACGTATGGTGCGTTCTTGACTCCCTCTTTTAAATACTACTGAACTTTCCAAGCTAAAAATGCAGCAATTAATAATAATAATAATAATAATAATAATTAACAAAAAACCTGCCCCACCCGGAAAACAAAAAATGTATTTGGTGTAAATTGTAATGAACCTTGGAAGCAAAAACAGCACTACTAGCTAGGAAGAGCAGCAGCAGCAGTAAATGAAGAACTTCAGCTCTTGATGAGACGGCATTCAAAATCCCAACTAACTCAAATACTTGCCCCACATTGAATACCACCAGCCCATGGAGTCTCTGAACCTTTCTGATCACCATATTTAAGGATGGTAGAGAAGAAAAACAGTTGTGCAGCAGAGCAGAAGCAGCAGCAGCAGCAGCAGATTCATTCATGATCAAGAACTGTTACAATTCAAAGCTGCCTTAATTTGCTGGACAGTAGTGCCGATGAGGTTATTGACAGTGGTCACCGACTCCAAGTTCAACTTCGCCGATGGCAAGCTGCTCACTAGAATTTGAAATGCCACTGTAATTAGAGACCCCCCACCAGACCTACCCATGCTTCCTCCATGTGCGTTGTTAGAACAACTTGTTGAGGCGCCATCTCCTTGGTCCCCCCTCCCGTCTGGTGAGATGGTAAACCCTGATGGCAGTAGAGGAATGTAAGAAGGGTCCTCACCGCTCATTGCAATGTTGATGGCTGGTAGATCAACAGGGCAGTACACAACAAGTGACCCAGATGAGTCTATGCAGCTCTCCTGGAGTATCAACATGTTGTTCTGGCAAGTGTTGAAAGCCTATACATATTACAATCAATAAGTACTAAATAAATTAAGTCCTTAAAGATCCATTTTGAACAATGAAACATAGCAAAAACAGAACTTATTTCACAGTCTTACTCGAAGAACAGATATGCAGTTGCCTGGATGTGAGCCATTTGCGATATGGGCAACCTCTTGCACTGCATTGCCATTGGAAAGGACATCCCACTAGAGGAAAAATATAAGAAAGCAAAACCAATTTAACAATTTCTTGTAGCTAATTAACCGACTGATGTAACAGTTACAAATTTGAAAAAAGTATGAGCTTTTTCTCCAACAAGCATATACCTGGGGCCGAGTTCTTTCATCCTTGAAGAAATTGAAGACATTTTGTGGAGATATTGGGAGCCAAATGGTAGTAGCTGCACTAAGAACCACACCATTGGGTTGACCAGGATCCGTGCTCTTATGGATGGTGACTCGCACTCCAACCTCATTCATCCCAGAAAGAGTTGTCCATCGATGACCATTGGATGTGCTAATGCTCGTGCAGAAGTTGTTGACCATCCTTTGGGCAAGTTTCATCATGCTTTTCTTGCCTTCGGGTGATGGAATCACTGTTTGTTCAGAAAATGAAAGTGTTAAGAGCTGGGATATATAGAAAGCTAATAATCATATAACTATGCTGTTGAAGTTACCTCCTTCAAGGTCTCTAGTAGAAGTGCCTGAAACCATTAGACATGCAAATCTTTCACACATCCTCTGAAGAGCAACAAGCCATCGTTCTGCTCCAAATGCTGATCCACTGTGAATAAGATCTCTGTAAAGTCGATGAGTTGGGGATTTCTCTTCTATTTCCACATGTTCCACCCAAGTAACCTATTTTTTAGCATTTCAGATGAGAAAGTAAGTGAACTTATAACATTCCTTATATGTGGTGGGTGTCACATACAGCACAAATAGTTTTTGGTTGTCAAGCAAACCTTGGAATATCCATTGGGCATGTCTTGAATTAAGCATCCGGAAGGAAGCCTATGACATCGACATTGATTTGAAAACTGGTTATCTCTTGGAAAATCATAAGAAACATCAACAATTGCCCACAAGCCTTGCTCAATTTGCTGACAATACCGAAGGAAATAGAACTCCCGAGTTGGTACCAATGGTGAAAGCACCTGCAACTCTTTGTACATCTAGATAACATTCTTCAAGTCAGAACTTCAATCATAAATTCTAGCATAAGATTACACAAAGCAAAGAAAGTATGAAGATTTTTGCCATTTACCAGCAGCAAAGAGCCACTGTGACTACCCAACATGCCAGATGATATTACTTCGATTGTTCTAGCCAATGAGACAATTGTTGGAAATAGCTCCCCAAATTTGTTCTGCACACTCAAAATTGTTAATCACTTGGATATGAATATTAATACTGCCTCACAATTCAGGTTTTGGATATTGCAATTTATAAAGTTTGGGATAGAGAGGAGAAGAGAAATTACCGAATCCATAAACATGTCTACTAATGCTAAACCATTCATGATAACCACACCAGAATCTCTTGATGCTTCAATTCTAAGATTGGGATTTTTCAAATGAGTATTAGCCCTCGGAAAAATCCTCTCATAGCTTTCAAGATTAAGAACATCCCTGCCGTCTGTGGCCGATTTCATCCACAAAGGTTCATTGGTCTGCAAAAGCCTAAGTAACTCTTCCACGGCATTTGCAGCAATATCTGTCATGAGGGACTTATCCATGTCCGAAATACCCGTAGGAGGCTGGAAAGGCAAACTGGGTGTGTAAGATGAGCTCCCTGGAAGAAGATCAAGATCAAGGGAAGGGCCACCCATCCCATGGCCCCCAAAACTTGCCATTGATAACTCCAAAGAAGAAATATGAATAGGTTGAACAGGAGGGAGCTGGGAAATTGGCCTCCCAATGTATTTGGCAGCAATACTAGATACTCTATCTAGCTGCAAACCATCATCACAAGAGAGACACCAACCAAATGAATGGAATGAAGAAATACAAAACACCAAATTAAAAGAGAGTAATGAGAAAAGTATCAAACTTGACACAATTGAAAGACCAAAGTACCTCTTCTTTCAATTGGGCATTCTCCATTCGCAATTTTTGTTCATCAAAATAGGAATCTTCATTGATCGGAGGGACACCGCAAGAAGGGCAAATCACATTTTTCAGAGCCTCTCTGATTGCAATGTTCTCACATCGGATCTTGTCGTTCTCTGCTCGAAGCGCACAGTTATCAGCTCTTTCATGTTGGGCCTGGCGTGTTCAAATATAAGAACTCATGCCATGAACATAGACAAAGACAGCTAAAGTGCTTCAAACAAAAGAAACGAAGTGTTAGAAAAGTGTACCTTCATCTGGGTCCTCCGGTTTTGAAACCAAAATTTGATCTGGCGAGGAGCCAAGCCCAACTCTCTGCTCAACTGCAACCTTTGCTTCTCATCTGGGTGAGGGCACTCCTTGAACATTCTTCATTCAAACATAAACAAGAAAATTAACCTCAGAAAACAATAGTGTTCCAGAAAGCATATGAAACTTTGGAGCCGCAACCACCCCAACATTACAAAGCCATTTACAAGCAACAAAAGCACACAAGCATAAAGCCTAACACAAAAAGCACTATGCAAAAAAATGAAGGGATGGGAATTAGCGTCATGCAGAAGATGAAGTTGTTACCCTTCAAGCTTCTGAATCTGGTTAGCGGTGTGGCGATGGTAACGCTTCTTCCTTCTTTGAGGGTCTGAGGAATCGTGGTCCCCACCAGAGCCACCGCCTCCACTGCCGAACTCCATTTTCGCCTTGCTGATCACTGGCTAGCTCTAACACTTAGAAGTAGAAGAGGGAGCTAGTAATAATGGTTTTATAAGCGAGCAGCTAGTCCCATGACAAAGCATTACATATATAAAGAGAAAAAAACAAGAGAGGGACAGACAGCAAGCAAACAAGACAAAGGTTTTGACTTTGTGGGAATGGATTATGGAAAACTCAAAACTGGGTTCTGGGGTCTAAGGAATTGAAATGTGGCGTTTTGCGAAAAAAGGAGAGAAAGAGCATTAGTTATGGAAGCCAAGGACAGGCATCAGCACCAAAATTTCATTTCATTTGGAGCATAAACGGCTGCAAAGATATCAAAGATATCGGCTTGATTTTGGAGAGTGAGTTATGGCACTTGGATGAAATCTTGGAGGCGTAATTAACTAGTAAATACCATTTAGAGAGAGGGAGAGAGAGAGAGAGAAAGAGCAGCCACCTTCTCTCACCCCTACTACGCACTAAGCCAGTTTCAGTGTATGTGTTGTGTGTGCAGAGAGAGCAAAGTGTAACTGATGAGTTTTAAAAGCATTGCAAGAGAGAGCAGAGAGCAGAGAGAGAGAGAGGAAGAGAGGAATTAAATTCTGACTCAACCCAGCCCAACCCAACCCAACCCAACTCATTCGAAGAAAGAGGGGCTGGCTTAGTTTCTCTCTCTAATACTAATATAGAATGGTACACTCACGGCCAGGTGTGCACCCCCACCCATTGAGCTTTTATTACCAGACCTCACCTCCCACGGTGGACATTGGACAACAACACCGTGTCACTGCCCGGCTAGCTACCTCTCTGTAAATGACAAATATACCCTTTCTTCCTCTTTTGGGCTGACTTTCTGCCTACTATTTTCATATTTTCTACCGTAACTTTTATGTTTTACTTTTTTATTTATCTCATTCTACCTTTTTTCTTGATTGTAACGTATAAGTGTTTTCACACAGATTACGAAGGATGTCTAAAAGTCAAACATGGTACCCCTTTCAGGGTAGCAATCCTGTGACCCGCAGCCCAATTTTACTTCCCAAACTCACCTGCTATTTCGACAATAAAATTGTTTTTATAAAATAATATTTCTAGTCGAGCTTGTGTTTAGCTGTTCACTTCTTGACTTATTTCCTTCCAAATTGGTTGGTCAAAGCTTTGTGATTCTCTGTGTTTTGTAACGTTATTCCAATTCAATGAAGATTTGTGGACATAATATATCATTAACTCAATGAACATGGTTCGAATTTTGGTAATTTAAAAATAATGCAAAAAAAAAAAGAGATTTTTTATATGATTTAAGGACCAAATTTTATCTGAATAGTTTGATTGTTTGAGTCCCATTGTATGAGTTTGAATCAAATGGGAACACTGCGGTTAACAAAAAACAATGTGGGGATACTATTCACTAAATCTGAGATCTCCACTGTAAGCACCACCACCACCACCACCACCAGTCTCTCTCTCCCTCTCTACCAAATTGACTCCGACTACTTATGACATAGTCGATTACCGACCACCGTTAGATCGATTGTGAATGACATTCTGGCATTCCGACCATCTTCGATTAGTATGTCCGTAGAGTACCACCTACCATCCAGTGAGATCTATGGATACATAGAGTGTTGGCCCTACCTTTTTGGATATACAAAATTCAAGAGTCCCTTGTCCGTTTGTTTTCATTTCCTTTCCAATTTTGATCTTCAAGTCTAAGCCTCTGATTTTGTTATTTTCTTTTTTTATAAACTCCTAAATTAAGATTTCCTAGATTGTAATTTTTATGGTAGAAACAAATACCTTACCTCTTTATAATTAAAGCCTATATCTGACCTGATTGTCCGTATTTAATTGTTTGTTTCTTTATTTTACACTGTGAAACAGATATAGAAGCATGCCATTTGCTAATTAACTCCACATCTCAGAGGCGACAGCTAGCTAGATTGGTCAAATTATCAGCTATAAGTTGGCTTTTTCTTTTTCTTTTTTTGTACGTTTTGATTTTTACCCAGAGAAAGTCAAAATAATACAGAAGAACTGACATATTTTGTGCAAATAGAACACAATTAATGAACTAACCCTTAACCCAGGACTTTGGTGTGGAAGTGTGCTAATTATCGAAGTGCTCTTCACAATTATCGATCAGTTAAAATAACAAAAGTTTGGTATTTGGCTTCAATATATTTACTCTTCAATTGTTGAACTGTTGAAGTACGTGTTGTGAAACTTGTATGTACTACGTTAATTGAGATTCTTGAGATAGAAAATTTTGTCATACAAAGGCCAAAGGTTGAATTAGAGGAGTATTAACTTTAGAATCAAAGGCTAATTTAAGAAACTGTACAATACGTGTAGGATCGATATGTAGCTATAGCCTATAGGTAGCATGTTAAAAAGTTCCATGGAATTTTGGGTGTCATCAGTCCTCACCATATATATATAACATATGCATTAAAGTACCAATTAAGCTATATATATAGTAGAGCTAGGTAGCTAGCAACCCTTGACGATCAAGCTATAGTAATTAATCATACAATTAAGCCTCCTTGTTTTAATTATAAGGTCTCTCAATGAATAATGAATATGCTTCACTACTTAAAGAAGGCATTTCAACACCTTTTTTCATTTAGTGGATCAATTACACCCATCGAAAGATTTAATTTAGTTGGTGAATTTAATTTAGTTGATCCATCCAAAATAAAACATTAATAAATTACAATACGTAATTGAATATGATTGTTCATAATATAACCCTATTAAATATTTTTTAACCATACCAACATAAATATTTATAATATGTATATAAATAACCAACAAGATACAAGCGCAGGCCAGACTTTTATTTTTTAAATGTTTTGGCATGCAGTTTCAATTGGCATTTGGCAACATATATAACAAGTCATCCCTTTTGCAGTTCAATGCCAAATAATTGGATGGTTTGACTGTCCAAATTAAAGCTAAGGAGATTGGAAACCAAAAATTGAAGGAGAATTTACTCTATTTTGTGGCTTATTTAATGATTTTTTCCATTACAAATATTGTACTTGAGCACACTCTAGGTACCAAACCATGTATTCGTAAATATATATATTAATTTGTCAGTGATCCCATGCATGCAATATTAAAAGGTGTTGACTAATTTTCAGTCTTTTTAATACTACCTCCCATGCATGTATGCATTATTATATATCCTTTGTCAGTGATCAATCACACTGATACTGATAATTAATAGAAGGCATGATTGGGAGATGAAATTTATGAAAAATTTATTTATTAATTAAGATGATTTGGCCATGGAAACTAGCTGCTTCATTAAACATAATAAGCCACAAAGGCAAAGTGGCAAACCAAACAAAAGTACAAGAACAGAAACCAAAGACAAAAGATGACTTTAAGCTGAAAATCTCAATATATTGTCTTATATACTGTACGTCTGCGACTGATTATAAAACAGGCTGAGAAATTAATTTATAATTGACGAAAAAATTCTCCAATACATACATATATATATATATATAAATATGTTTTGAATCTTTGCATTAATTTTGAGGAATTTACTTTTTATTTTTAGAGTATAGATCGATTTTTCGTTATTAATATGTGTAAATATATAATACATAGATAAATACATAGAGACATAAATAAGTTGGCAATTATACTAAAGAAAAAAGAATAATGGTAGAAAAATAGTATTTAATTTCACATATGTATGATGAGTGATGAGCAGTGTTGGCCACCCGCACGAATAGGATGAATAAAGATTATTGAATTGAAAGGCTTTGGCATTAAATGAGAGATGTGAAATACAATTCGCATGCAAACGCGTACTTTACTAGCTGAATTTAGCAGCTACCTATATATCTATATGCCTCTATATATAGGTAGCTACTAGCTAGGTAGCTGTCGTTAAAACTTAACGTTGGGAATTTGGGAAGGGATAAAAAAAAGTAAAAGAAAATAAAATGGTTGTTACCTTTTCAAACGGTAGGCCGTAGTAGGCTCTGTAATAATTAACGGAAGATGGAAGTAGGCTTTCGAAGTTAAGAACCCCAACCACAAGGAATCATAGATTGTAATTTGGGCCATGGACCCATTGGCCCAGGGGACACAAATTATACCTACGGCGCGCAGACATTATATGCGTACCATTTTTATTAGGTTTTAATTAGAATTTGGATTAAGTCTCACTTTTGTTCATATCATTTTAATTCAAATATTCTATCAATTAATTCACTAAATCCTTAATAATTTGTAAAACATACGATCAAAATTAGAACAATTCAAACTAAACTTAACATAAAACTATTAAACTTCTTAATTATTATACCCTATTCTTCTTATATATATTTAATTCAAAAAATTTTATTATTAAAGAGTAAAATTTGGATTACATATTTGAATCTATCATGATTTGAAGATAGATAGAGTAAATTTTTTTTAAAGAAATTAATAAAGGATGGGTTAGATTAACTTGAAATCTTTGTTTGATTACTAAGATTAGGATATATTTTGACAAAAAACGATCCATTCATTAACAATAACTCTTATATTCTATTTGTAATTAAAATGGTTATATATCTCTCTCTCCTTACGTACGCAGTGGTCAGGAATTAAGTCGGAGAATGGAGATGGAGATTGCATGCATGTCATGTGGGGTGCTTGCTTCTAATAGTGATGTGAAAGTTAAAACAAAATGTCGACTCCCTACTTAAAATGCAACCGAAAGAAAAAAGAAAAGGCAAACAAAATGAAAGCTCATAGCAGTAGGAGTCAGCTATACAGTGTACGCAGTAAAAGCATTGAATTCCACTGCTGGCTTAATTTGAACCAAATTAATAATTGTGTCCACTGTCCACCTAAGATATCTATTACTTGTGCATGTGTGTCTTTAAATAATTAATTGCTACACATATATTATATATATTCATCTCCAACTTCATTACGGCAGTGTACATATATCGTTGAGAGATATCTCACATTGAAGATGTGAGGACCTTACTAGTTGTTATAAGAGTTTGGGCTACTCTTTTTATTGCCAATTGATTTTGAAATGAATACCTAAATTCCTTCATGTCAGTTGATGCCTTCTCGCAATACCAATTAATATAGTAGCTACGTTCCATCTGTATATATTAGTACCACTCTACTTCCAACCTCCAAATGCATATATGTTCTGGAGCAAACATATATATATATATATATATATATAATACTATTCTACAGCCTAGCTACTACTGTATGCATTACACGTACCCTCCATCGATCTAGATCTTCTGAATCGGGTATTGAACTTGCTCTGTAAAATCTTTGAGTTACAGTACAATATTCAGTAATTCCAGTGCTATATATTTATTATGTATATATGTTATTGTTTCCTTTGTACATATATATATATATATATATCATTGGTATTTCAGATTGGATCAGCTGCAATCTGCTTAATTAATTATATGCAATTAATTAAGATATGTACGTTCTATATCAAGGGGTATTTGCTCGACCAGTTAGCAGATGATGGCTTCTTAATTAATTTCTAACAATTGATTTCTTGGTTTGGTAATTAATTAATTTGCTTGAGTTAATAATATGAATATCGACGACCTTAATTCGGTTTAGCTAGCTTGAATGGCCTTTCGATCTCTTATTGACTGATTGACGTATAGAAATTAAGTACAGTCAAATCCTAGCTATATATGTATGACCTTTCTTGCATTTCATCATTTTTAATTAGCTAGTCGTAGCATTTGATAATTCATGCATATATATATATATATCCAATTAATTAATCATCTTAATTAAATGAAACCGATCGGGAATCGTGATTATCATCAAGCCCTTTCTTTTCGTTATCAACATGTATGCCCTTTAAACAAAGAAGCCACTTGGATGTTACATGGACCAAGCAAAGCGAGTATATGGACGTATGGTTAATTAATAATCATGAAGATTTTTATTTCTTCAGTAATAAAGGATCTTAATAGTCTGTTGCAGCAAGTCATAGCTATTAAATTATGGAAAGCCATGCTTTTTAGTGTGGTAGGGAAGCTTATTACTTATTGGTGTAGGTGTATCCGTTTCTTCAAGAGTCATTTAAAGAGATTATTAAATATCTACTTCAAAATTAAGCAATCAAATATATACATATATATAATTCTCCTTCCAAGATGAACATGAAAATTGCAATAACTTCATCAGTTTGATGGATTTATCGAGTTTGAAGAAGAATGAGGATGCAGACACCTTGTGGCTTGCTTGTGTATAACCCACCGAGAAAAAATAAACTAATTAAATTGCTGGTGTAAGGAGGTTTTCAGCATTAAACACAGATTAGTATGACGTTTAGAAAATTGGTGCACGCTCATCCGAATATATATTGGATATATAATTTCTAGCTATTTTGGTTTTGTTCACATTATATATGTACATATCTTGCTCGATCGATCTCACCCATTTTCCTACCTTGCATGTAAAGTAAATCCAAGCATTAATGCACAATAACTCGTGCATGCATACGTCCTTGTGCAATTTATATAAAATGGACCATCTGGCTAATTTCCAGACTAATTTTTCATAAATGTCGAATCAAACTTCATCAATTATATATCTACGTACTCCTACTCCTTTCCAGAAACATGTATCATATTGAAATAGAAATTCATTGAATTCCGAGTAACTATCATTGCCAAATTAATGAATGTATTTGATTAAGATATATATATATATATATAATTAGTATTAATATGCATGTTGGAAAAAATTAAATGATAAATTTCAAAGTTACAAATGAAATTGTGTATTAAAATTTCAATTTATTTTTATGAAAATAAAAAATAGAGAGATAAATTGATCGGTCTAACCATTGTTGTTCCATAAAATTAATTCAGTGGTATTATTTATTGCAAAATCTGAAACTTGGTGAACATTAAACAAAGGCTTGGCCCTGTAAACCTAATAACTAGAATAGTAGAAAAATGCCACGGTGGCTGAGCAGGCAGGTCATAGTTACCGTGTGTTTTTAATAGGGTATTCATTCAACGGGGTTCGATGGTCCAGGCAATATAATATAATTTCTTCTTATAAATTTATAATTAATTGAATTTTCTTTTAAGTCGTACGTAAAAGTTAATTAATTATCAGTCAATATTTGAAGTAGATAGCTAGCTTGCATATATAGAACGTGAAAGCTGCATATATGCAGCGCATGTCTTGGTTTCTTAAGCAGGATAACATAACTATATAAACTTGAGAAAAATCATGCAATTATTCGTTTTATATATACTAATCATGAGATTGAGCACGTGACAGTTTATTCCCTGCATATATATATATATATAGGGCTCATCATACATTATGTTTAATTCCACGCGCAAAGATAGAGCACATATACGCACACAAGATTGCAAGAAGCAAGATTTTCTGATAAATAAAGATTGGTAGCCATGCATTTACAATGGGTATAGCTACCAAAATCAATTACCATACGATAGTACTTGTGAGCGTATTTGTTAGGTGAGGTGATGCTACCTGCAGCTAGCTAGCTTGAAAATGCATATATTAATCAATTAATCTTGTTATGTATATGTGTATATACATATATGTTGGAAAAAATGTAAGTGATGAACTCGACCGTAAGCCCAACTCATAAGGTCAAGAATGAGAGTCGTTGATGTCAGTAAGCTTCTATTTGATTTTAGTCTTTAATGGGCTATGCTTTATGAAGCATTTTTTCACAGTAAGGTGAGCTTCATGTGTTTAAGTCTCGTCTCATTGTACGGGCATGCATGTCGCATGGAAGACTCTTCAAAATGGACCGGTGTCTATATATGTGCACCCAATGATAGGCTCAGTGCCCACCCAGCCCAGCAGCTCATCGTATCTCAGATGGAGACGCATACGGCATACCCATACCTCTTGTACGTGTTGGTCATGCTCATACACACATACATGGGTAATGAGACTTGTCTTTAAGGAAGGTGTTAATAGTAACTGATGGTCATATATATACAGAACAAGATGTAGGTCATGAATAGCTTAATTATAATACATGATTGGATTGAGCAGGATTAACAGGTGTCTGCACGATTTAGGCGTTTTCTTCGGTATCTCCATGCTACTTGAATGCATCTTGCTGCAATGCCTCTCCAGTAAGGTGATTCGTACCTATGTACCATAAAGTTAAGGGTCATGAGTATTAATTAATAGTCAAAAACTTCTTCAGGCCCTCAAATTAATATTCTTAGAACGAGGGACTATATATATATATTGCCCTTCTAAATTCCTTGCATGCAAGAAATCCCAATGCTTATAAGTAGCCTAGCTAGCAAGTCTCTAACTAGCAGCCTAGGAAGAATACACTGTGAAACATGCAAAAAGTTGACATTGAGGTACTCCTGGCTATCTAAACAAGGAAGGATTTCACTTGGCCCAAAAAGAAAAACAGAAAGCAATCTTCAATCATGCATTGAGATAGAAATTTAGTCTATTAATTGAAATAACAACCTTATGGCTCCTTGAACACGTGGATTGCGTAAAAATCTGGCAAAAAGACTGGTGACTTCTTCAATGTCAGCAGCTCGGAGTGAAAATGCTTCCACATTTGTTAGGCATTTCACCATTCTGTTGCTAAGCAATCTCTGTCCAGGAATTCTGATCTTTTTACCGTCTGCATCTGAAATGAGAAAACACATTGATAAACTGATATATGTTGCTGTCTTTTGAGGTCATGCACTGAGACCGACTTTACTATTACAAATCCAGTAACATTTTGTGGTCAGCAAGTGTAATGGGAGGGACTAGCACTGGAGATCAAAGTAATACCTCTGTTTACTGAAGAATGCTCAAGACACCATGTGAGAAGTTCCTCACCACAAACATCCCCTTCAGATAAGGATACAGTAATCCCATCTTCTCCAATGCTTTGCATTTTCCCCCGCACAATAAAAACCATCTTCTCAATTAGACCACCACGGTACAAAACTTTGCTTCCTTTGATGTATGTCTTTTGTTTTAGTCTTCCACAAATGGAATCTAAGATGGGTTCATCCATCAAGGCAAAAATCCGTACCTAGAGAATTTTTGAATTCTTAGAATATGCACTATGAGCTAATGCCAAGTTGATAATTATGAAACATTATACACATGCAATATGCATGCAAAAAACTAGACATATCATTATACCCAGACACTAAGTGCTCACTTTCTTAATAAACTTGAAGAGATGGCGTCTTATATCTGTCTGAATGTCTTCAGGCAAGATCTCCAAAAGTATCTCTTCGTTTACCCCTCTGGTTGCTGCCCAATTGTACCGTTCAGCTTGTCGTACCCGCCTACATAATAGATCAATATGGGTCAAAGATGTTGCATGTCATGTGGTTAAGTTCCGTGAATGCAATAATTACATGATGAGGCATACTTAAGAATGAGAATTCGTCATGAACATGCTATTTGCCTATGGTTAAATCCTCAGAATATATCTGATTGAATTAACAGTTGAATGCAGAAACACAACTCGGCACCAAGCACCTAAAATTAAAAAAGAGACTGGATGTGCTTAAGTAACATGGAAAGTTATTGCAGTTATGAATTCAATCATGAAGTTACCAAAATGCTGCAGTTTTGCAAAAATCCAGGATATTAGATGAGTTTCTTGGGTGATGCTGTCAGCTTAGAAGATATATTTTAAGATATAAAGGTACATGAGGCTTTAATAGTCAATTTTCAACATGTTAGAACTTGTGATTCAAAATGGATAATGTAATCTCATGTGGAAATTCAAACATAAGTAAGCATTATGAATAAGTCGTACTTTCTAAGTTCCTCTGGCAAGCGTCTATGGCTCATCCACTGCTCAACATCACGACGTCTTAGTGACATTTCTAACCTTCTGTAAATGGAAAAACAAATAGAAAAGATTAGAAAAAAAAAAGAAGCGGAATTCAAGGAAAGAAAAAAGACTGTCTTTCAAATGGTAAACATCGTTCCAAAAAAGAAAACTAATTGGAAATTTCTATTACTCTTTCTGTGAGACTTATTCACTAGAATGAATCACCTCTAGAATGAATCATACCATAATTGCAGGTGACAAGTGCTCATGATATTCAGTAATTCAATTATTACACATAACTTTCAACTTTGAAATTTCAGAAAGACAGGGGAGAGTATTATTCTTATATTTGATCCAGTTAGACAATTTTGGACCTGGGAAGAATTTTACGAGGAAGAAAACAATGAAAAACCAAAAATCTACAGCTTTGATGCACAGGGTATATACAGTATCGAAAGGTGATCTAATTATAATCATCTTTACATTAGTCAAATGTTCATTATGTACTCAATATAACACATTCCAATCAACTGACTTAAATGTAGGAACAGTTAAGAAGAACAGATCACCATAGAAAAAAAAATTATACCTCCGACCAAGAGCCTGCAAAAAGTTCTGCATATTTCCAATGAGAAGAGCAAAAAGCAAGAGACCTAGGCCAATAATGGCCATTGTAAAAAGGACTTCCCAAACAAAATAGCTTGGAATTTGATTTCCAGCCAGAGTACTGATTTGCTTCATAATATAAATCAAAGGGTTATTTTGTCAATAAAGGAGATTAAATTATAGGTTGCATTATAACCTTGAAATCAATAATATATTAAGAACGAATACATTTACTTGAAATGATAAGCCAAAAGAAGCTAAAAGATATACCTGGAATCCCCAAAACAATGAATACACATATCTAGTGATTACACTATTTTCTGTTGTAAGATTGACAGCTTGGCCGTAGATTCCAAAATTAAAGCTTTTACCATCGAAACAAGCACTAGCATTCACATTATTTCTCCAGCTAACATGTAGTGTATCATTTCGATCTTCAATGTCACTTCCATGCCCACAATCTATGAAGTCCATGCACCCATTTATTCCAGACTTATGACAGGCATCTCGAAAACATTGATTAACCCTCTGGGACAAGAAAGAGGGAAACTAAGTGAATGATTGAAAACCCTGTATCCAATAAATTTACATCTTTTATTCCCAATCAACCAAGACTGAGAACCAAAATACCATGAAAAAGACATGTTCTAAAGCCTAATATAGTTAATGCACCACAACAGACATAGCAAGTTCCGAAATGAGAACTACATAATCAGCATAGTACACACTACGAATCGCAGTGCCCCTGTACTATTTAGAACTACTTAGCTAATTTACTTATAACACGATATTTTCTATGATCATGATGGTATTTTACATTACAAATAATATGATACCTTGACATAATATTGCTTGCAGAAACAATACATCAGAAATTTCATTATGCTTGCATTCCTTGTTGATGAAAAGGTGAGAAATGATTGAAGATGTATCTTGAACAGTTCAACAAATAAATGTGTGTGGATTAAAAAGTGAAGTGCATAGTTTCCAAAACTTGCAGACACAAGGAGCGAAAAAATTTCATCATAAGAATTTTTGAGAAGTGTGTTCAAAATAAAATGACCTCCACCCACCTGTAACCCAAAGAGGTACCAGCATGACCCAACAACGTGGCCGGATAACACAAAAGTGAGAAGATTGATTATAAAATTTGCCCATGCTGACTCAAATATGAAGCCACTTGGAGACTGACCAGCAAGCAGAGGTAGAAACCTACACAACCTGGGAATATACTGAAGAAGAACTGCAGCACGTAAAAGATTTTTTGCATAGTTTGCTCCAGATGATCCCAAGAATTCTGGTAGAACAAACAATATTATAATCTGCAAACAATTGAAAAAAAAAATTACCATAAGGGAAGAAGAAGATGTGCTTGCATCAAACAGGACAATTTACAATCACATGAGAGCATAAATAGATAGATTGACCAGTACAAGTAATTCAGTGGTAGAGGGAGAGGCCAACAGGCAGGGGTGATGGCCCCTCCTCACCATCCCTTATCACAGAGAGAGGGGTCTACCTGAGGAAGTGGTAATACAACAAAAAAGTCAATCAGAAAATATCCTTGAAGGTAATTGAGAGCAATTTTCTTTGGATGGTCAACCAAATCTCCAGCACCAACCACTCTAGACTCGGGAGCTACATAAGCCAATCTAAACTGCAAAGAAGAGGGGAAAAAATCGATTTACCTGTCAAGGCTTGGGATTACAGAAGAGGTCAGCAAAGGTACTGAACTATACAATCAAAGTATTATTAAACATTCAATAGTGTATTATATTGAGGGCAAATATTAGATAAACAAGTTTTCCAATTAAATGTTTCCAAACTAATCAATTTATCCATCACACAACATTTATTTTCTTTTGAAGAGCATGCAATGAATTAAATCAACATATGGGGATTCTTATATTTGATGTAGGACAGATTTCTATGGCAGAATTAATCAAAAGCACATTAAGAAATCCGAAGAGCTTGAAAATTCAATGATTCTTCTGCTAGTTTTAAACCCAATGCTACATCAAAAGCTTATCAATGTGAAGTGACATAATAGACATCGGGATGCTAGAATTTCACAATAATGTTTTGGCTTACACACTTATGCAATCCTATATAAGCAATACTTATATCTTTTGTCAGGCAGCAAATGAGGTATGACATGCTGTAGCTTAGATACTCTAAGATGGGGTATATGGTTCAAACATATGAATTATAGAACACAATTCTTGATGAGAAGAAAGGCAGTTACCTGAAGGATCATGTTCATTAAGTATATGAGATCAGTTATGCTTCTAAAAACCACAATTGTTGTGGTCATGGGCCAATCAATAACTATACATTTATTATTCTGCATTCAAAAACAGGGGAATCAAGTTGATAAGAAATTTCATTAGGAAATGAAGCAAAACAATTGCTTCTACTTCCCTGCCTTCTCATCAGAAAGGCATCATCACAAATAAATAAATTTATAACGTTAGAAGACCAAAAATCTTTATATCTTATTTTAAATTTTCCCAACCTAAATTGATAATTCCAAAATAGTTCATGGAATGATAGAGAAGAAATAAACAATACCTCTTGAACAGATAGCAAGAAGAAAAATAATGGGTCTACAAAAATTGCAATTAAGCAAGAAATGACAAAAAATTTGTTCCACTGTTGGACAACTTTAGCGTGAGGGTTCATAACTCCAGGAATATATAGACACAGAAAAGAGAAAGATCTCCTCGCCCAGCCTTTAGCATCCCCATAGAGAGCATTATGGAACTGCAAACAGTTATCAATATAAAAAATATATGCATAAGTTTCTTGGAGTGCTTATATACCATCATTCAAAAATATAGAGCAAATAAGCAAATGGACCTGACAATAAAGTAATTTTTGTTGTTAAATCTCAAGCAATCTAGTGATAACAATAAAAACAAGGCAACATGAAAAAGGAACATGATACGTAATGCAGCTTGAGGAGCAGTATTGATTTGCAATTGCGTTTGCATACAAGGATGGGTTCCAACCATGGGTTTAACAACTCATGTCATCACCGTTACCATTACTTCTTCAAATTTTAAAATAACATAATGAAGAAAAAGCAAACATGATTGTATTTATGAGCATATTACTAAAATGAGAAGATTGAGATGGGTGAGTTCCTATGATTCAGATGTGCAGTTAAAGCTAAACATATGGAGTCCCAAACATATCATAAAAGGCAGCAGCAACTATGTACACTGATGTAGAACCAAAAAAAGGCTACTGTGAATAAAGAAAGAAAAACACCTTGGGATCAAATATACCGGAGGCCTTTGGTTGAGCAGCCTTGAAATTGTAGTATGCTGGGCAAGTTGTGCAGTAAGGATCATTGCACATCCCCAATTGCCCTGATCTGAGCAAGTGTTCATTTCTTCCAGCATAGTTGTCATCCATCCATTCGTTATGGTTTGTTCTAGTAGAAGGAAACTTTTCTCCTGTAGTTTCTAGTGCTTCTTGCCCTGTTACAGCTTGAGCTGGGCGGAAAATGTTATCAGGCTTGCGGCTCGCATGTAACGGGCCACTCATGAGTATGAAGGGAGTTTTTCTTTGAGTCCTTAGGGGACCAGTATGGCCTACAAGGTTCGTTTCCCTTTCAAATGACTCCATAGATTCCATAGGAATGGAAACGGACGCACTCCGGGTCCGGGACATAAATCTGTCAAATTGTAATTCCACCTGTTGTTCATCTGATAATTGTGTACGAGTGTCTGATAGCATAGGTACCTCATCTCTTTCATAACCAGCCATTTCTCATAAATTGGACCTCCTACAAAAAGAACCTAGATTTATTTACAATAAGAAGGTATTCATGCTAGCTTAGCTAGACCCATTTAAACTGGAAAAAATGCAGCTCGATCACTCAAATGAAGATATGTATAAAAATAGGTGGCAAATAAGAATACCCAGCAGAACAAAAGACAATAATATGAATTGCAAATTCCTGTTAGCTTTTCTTTTCCTATTTCTGGCACATAAAGTTGTAGTTATAATTCTGAGCTAGAGACGCAGTCCCACGCATGCATACAAAATTTTTAGAGAAAAAAAAAAAACATGCTTGCTATAATTGGATAAAGAAAAGGCAGCATGCATTAATGTGAAGGAAGAAAAAGAGTTGTTTAGGTACCTGAAATCCCAAGGAGGAGCAAAGTGTTTGAAGCTGAAACAGAGGGATAGCAAGTCTGAATCTAAATAAATTATAAATGAGTGAGAGAGAGAGGGCCGGCGAAGACTAAAAGCGTTGACTCTTGACTAATGACTAATGACTAACGAGAAGGGAAGAATGAGTTTACATTGGCAACGTAGGAAATTGGGTGTTTGAGTGTTTCTTTGACTGACAGAATCTACCAGAAGCAGACAACCATTCCAATGTTAAATAACTCCTTTACTCTTTTCTTTACTTTATTAGTTTTATGCTGTTTTCCTTGGTAGGTCTGACAGTTAATAACTTAATCCCCCTTCCTCACCTAGTCACCCGCTTTTATTGCTATTTACATATTAATGATATTAATGATATTATTATTATTATTATCTTACTTTAGAAATCAGGATTACAAGAACATTAAACCTCCATGGGTTGATGAACTTTGCTCCATTGTCTATTCACCTGTTGGGACCTCCTCCATTTACTCCAATCTTCCCATTCAGACTTTAATTCCCATTGCTGTTATGAAAATGAAATTTACATTCGCAGCCATCACAATATTATTTATTTATTTATGTGCCTCGACCAACATTTTTTATTGTGCTCTAAAAACACAGAAAAAATAATGAAAATTTCAATGAAATAGCTTCATTTTCTTTTGCTCAGTTTTCCATTTAACATGCTAATTGGTAGCTATCTTGATGATAGTTTTGCTGCGTTTGGGCTTAACGTAGATTTGGGCTGCATGTTCTTGGACATGCCCTTAACTCAGTAATTCAGCTTTTGTATGAAGATCATTCCTGGGTTTGTAGGCCCATAATAAGTACTAGATAGCCTTCTTTTTGTTTGGGCTTTGGCCCGCAAATGTACTTCGGGATTGGGCTACATTGGATTCTTATCTGGGTAACACAGCTAGATGTGGGCCAAAGTTTGTGCGTGCCCAATTTATAAAACTTTTTTGTGGTCCACTCTATTTTAAAAAATATAATTTTATGGGTATTGTTTAGAATTTTAGATATTAATAATTATATATGTATTATAATTTAAATAAATTTATTGTATTCATGGCAAAAAAAAAAAATTAATAGTATTATATAGTGTCATGGTTATAATTATGCATGTTTGTTCTGTTTTTACTTGTGAGTTTGTAATTATATATGTATTATAATTTAAATAAATTTATTGTATTCATGGCAAAAAAAAATAATAATAGTATTATATAGTGTCATGGTTATAATTTTGCATGTTTGTTCTGTTTTTACTTGTGAGTTTGTAGATAATGTATTCTAATTTGTACATTAGAGAAGGTTCTAAAATTGGAGTCTGTTTGTAATTAGAAATAACCAGACGTTATATAATAATTGTGAATTTTTGCCATAGTCATAGAAGAAGACTAGAAGGTTTTTAAAAATGGGAAATTAGGAAGAAGAAAAAGTCTTGCATATATGCACCCTAGTTTCTACGGTGCAGGTGGAAATGACTGGAAGCAATGTGCGGACTGCTGAATTGGGGATGGAGCATATTGTCAACATTAATGTTAAGGAGAGAATTAATGAAACAAATTATGCTGTTTTGTAGAATGAATATTCCATATAAGAGATAAGAGATAAACATGGAACACTTCCATTGGTTATTTACTACCTAAAATTTATAATATTCTTGTATCATCATCACATTAACAACCTTCATTTGTTTACTTAACAACTTTCTTCTTTATGGTACAACTCCTTTGATCTTCCTCTTCATCTTCCTCTCCATCATCATCATTATATAAACATCTGAGATCATCATCCTTGCTCAGTCCTCACCTGGGCGGCTTTACTCATTTTTAAATAAACAACCCTATAATATTAATATATTGAATATGTATCTATATTGAAAATACCAATAAGTGGGACAGAGTCAAAGCCTGCGCTTGAAATTTCGATCACTACTTTTTCTAAATTCGAGTGCTATAATATGAGATCGATCAAATTGATTAATTGCTCAATAACTCAGTGGTTGGTTGACCTTAAATGATATTTAATTCGTTTTTCTTTTACTAAATTAATTACTGTACTAATTATTGTGCATGTTTTTACGTTTTAATTTCAAAATAGAATATGAATACATAGTTTGAGAATGGAAATGCACAAAGGAAAAGAAGATTTATATTAAAGAAAGACCAATATGAGAATATTTGTGAAGGGAAAAATACCAAACGAGAGTATCAGTGCGGGTAGAGTGATTGGCATCTCCAGCTACCTAGTATTTAATATGAATCCATAGATGTAGCTCAACCATACTCAGACCTAAAGATGAAGAAGTTCATTTGGGTTCAAAAGTGAAAAGCGGACAACGATTGGCTTCGAACTTTTAAACTTATGCTAAACCATCTTATTCCTTAAAAGAAACATTTGATTAAATGCACCTAACAGGCTAACAGCACATGCACAGAAACTGGATCCATAAGTCAACATGCAATTCCTAACAAATAGAGAACCAAAAGGAAAATGCACAATCCATTTGCAAAGGAAGATCGAGGAGGAATTAAATATCAAATATATATTTGTTGGATCAAGTCCAATGTATCTACCTCAAATTTTGGTTTTTTTTTTTTTGTTGGGTTGATCGATTCACCTTCACAGTAAAGACTTGATCAAATAATTAAGTCTTTATACCTGCTTCAAAAAATTAATCAAGTCTTCACCTGCTTCGACAGGGAATAAAATCCAAGACCAATTCATTCGATCAGTGTCTCCAACCTATAAATAGGCATATACCCCATGAAGAATTTTCATCCATCTCAAACTCAAATCAAGTAGTCTACAGAAAACAGTAAAAGTTTGAGGGCAATTAGCAGTTAAGCTAGCTTAGCTACCTTATAATTCCATCAGTATGGTGAAAGCTGTTCATTTCCCTGCAGTCTCTGTTGCCATACTGGCATTAGCAACCTTCCTTGTCGTGTCTGCCTATGACCCCAGTCCTCTTCAGGACTTCTGCGTAGCAATCAATAGCACCGAATCTGGGGGTATATATATATTACTACTATTATTTAATTTCAGAATGCATTCTATTACTAGGATTATTATATATGTACAATCCATTCGTATATATTTTGTTCCTTAATACATGCATCCATGCCTACAACTATAGTGTATATGAAACCTTTTTTTTTTTGCTCAAGCAGTGTTTGTGAATGGGAAATTCTGCAAGGACCCAAAGCTCGTAACAGCAAAAGATTTCTTCTTTTCCGGGTTGACTCCCCAAAGCACAGCAAACCCACTTGGTTCTACAGTCTCACCCGCGAACGTGGATCAAATTGCAGGACTCAACACTCTTGGTATATCCTTGGCTCGCGTAGACTTTGCACCAAACGGCCTCAACCCTCCCCACACTCACCCACGTGGCACTGAAATCCTTGTGGTCTTGGAAGGCTCACTCTACGTTGGCTTCGTCACCTCCAACCCTAACAACCAGCTATTCACCAAAGTGTTGAACAAGGGAGATGTGTTTGTCTTCCCAATTGGTCTCATTCACTTCCAACTCAATGTGGGACACACCAACGCTGTGGCCATTGCTGGGCTAAGCAGCCAGAATCCAGGAGTCATCACCATAGCCAATGCTGTCTTCGGCTCCAAGCCACCCATCTCTGACGAGGTTCTTGCCAAGGCCTTCCAAATCGACAAAAATTTGGTCGACTATCTTCAGAAGCAGTTCTGGTACGATAACAATAAATAGATATCCACAAAAAGGCCCATCTTCCTGCTAATCAGATGTTATGGCCAATTATATCATGCTTTTCACTACAAAAATTACAATATAATATTGATTAAATAAAATGGTTTGCTTAATGATGTACTTCATCCTACGTTGATTTACTTTATGATCAGTATAATTATAATAATGATATTGCTCTAGTACGTGTGCTGTGTGTTCCATTTCTCAATCGCTTAACTTCACTTTGGATACATGCAATCCAAGCACCTAATTTTTGGGTAAGTATGCATGCACATCTTCACTTACTGATTTACTCCAACTTGTAAACTACTTAATTAAACTACTAATCTTATATAAACTTTAATTATCAAATGCAATGATAAGAAAATGCGATGATACACATCGATCAGTAAAACAGCAACACAATATGGACGGGAAATGAAGAGAAAGAGATCAAAGTGGCACTATCAGCTCTCTATTAAGAAGGAAATCAATACAGCCCCAAAGAACAGAAAATACATTCATTGAAGCCTTACAACCACAACATTGAATAATGAAATTTTACAATAATTCATGGAGAGGCTGTCAAACCGATTAGTTCTGTTTCTAAACATTAAGCTAGTTAAGCTGCACCCATTATAGCAAAAGTAGATGGTTTTGGCCACACTTCCTTGGAATCACAGGTCTTGTATCCCTAGTTAACGAGATCTCCAAAGGAAATGCTTAGAAAAATTAAGATGTTTCTCTTCTACTTCCTCTGCCTCTCTCAAGTTGACAACGGGTATAAAGCTACTGCACAAGTTGACAAGTGGAATAAAGCTATTGCATTTATGATCACAATGCTCAGAGGATGAAAGAGAGGAGACTTTCTCCAATTTTTCAACATGTCCATCCCCAACTGGTTTACACACGAATGGGTGGTTCAAAAGCATAGCAGCTGTGAACCTTTCTGAAGGGTTCCTCACAAAGCAGTTTCCCAAGAAATCTTGAGCCTCTTTGGACAGCCATCTAGGAACAATGGGAATTTTGGAAGCAATCTGATGCTTTATATCCCCAAATTTCTTGTCAGTTTTCATATCCAATGGCAGCTTTCCAGTTAACATGTTGAAGTTGAACACAACACAACCTAAGGCCCATATATCAGAGGGCTGCTCCTGAATACCATCAACCACAGCTTCTGGAGACAAATACGTTTCAGTTCCTCGTACTCCACAAGAAGGCTTCCCACCATTCCATTTAGCAGCACTCTTTGCCAGACCAAAGTCCCCAATTTTGGGCACAAAGTCAGTAGCAGAGGTGGAAGCACTACTAGCATCACTACTGTTAGGCCTCACAAGTAATATATTCTCAGGCTTCACATCACAATGAACATAACCCTTTTCATGAATCCACTTAAGCCCTTGTAGAATACACTCTGTATACTTCCTTGCTTCACATTCACGCAACCCAGCACCCTTGGATTTCACGATCAAATTCCCCATTGTTCCTCCAGAAGCATACTCCAAAAAGACATTGAATATCAGAGAGCCATCACTACCAACCGTCACATCATCTGCATAACAGTCAATAACAAAAGGGCAATCACGAAAAGTATGGAGAAGTGATTTCTCCCTCACCAACTCAACCGAGACAGAGAGCTTTGTCGATTTCACCGCCATAATCTGAGGTAACCCCTTGAACTGTGAACTGGGTTTCTTCAAAACAGCCAAATAAACCGACCCAAAGCCACCTTTGCCGAGCTTTCGCCCTCGAACCCACGCATCACCACTGACATATATATATCCTGCTCTGCCTTTGACAACTCTGCTCTTTTCCTCTTCAATGACGGCATTGTGTACAGAAAAGCTTCTGCCGCAGTGCTGATTGTTGGTCTAACAAAAACTAAGATGTACAGAGAAAGAGAGCAACTCAAAACTGAATTTGATGTAGAAGTGTTTTCTTGAAGCAGAGTTATGAGTTTGTGAGTGTGTGGTTATATATGAGGGTTTTGGAAACTCACTAGTCATTTTTCCTGGTGGTGATCGGAAGACTGACAGTGTTGGGATATAGAAACCTTGTAACGGTAGGATTTGTTGATTTCGCGGCCTTTTCTTTCTTGTGCAGGAATTAAGAGATTACCAGGTTAGAATTCGAAGTATCTTCTGTGAATCTCACGTCACTGAATATTACTAATTATAAACAATTATAACCGTTGATGATATTGATATGATACGCGTTTTTTCTTTTGTTTGTTATTTCTCAAGTCATATTATTTTACTGGTTTTTTCTTCCTTTACTATTATTAGATTTTTGTTTTTCACTTTTTTCTCTTAACTGATAGGATAATTCTTTATATCCGAAAATTCTATTTCTATTATATCTCTTACTTTTATTATTTTGGAAATATATATATATATATATAATTTTTTCTCCATTTCTCCTTTTGGTTGGACCGACTATATCATTCTCATTATTATCCTGTATAATCCCTAAAACGCATTAGTATTGGTCGGGATCTCAGATTTCAGTACTCTCTCTGTCACTCATCTCTAATATGAATATGAATATGGCCATTAACTTGATTCCTTTGGGTCCTGAAGATTTGAATGACAGGCTAGTTTGGCCTGCCAACACTAACGGGTCGTACTCAGTGAAATCGGGCTATTCCTGCCACTTACAATCTCACTAAGGTCAAGGCCCACTCCCTATAAGTTTGCAAGTCCAACAAGCACGAACGAAATGTGAAATGTGAGGACATTCTTGTCAAAAACAAAATGTCAGGAGGACATAATAGATAATTTGATAACAAACACATAACACAGTACAAAAGAGTATCATTGTACTTCAAGGGGGTAAAAAAAAAAAGTGAAATTATTTTTTATTTTTTGATCATTAATTTTGTACTACTTGAAAGAAAATTTACAAAAATATGTACAAACAAAAAGGAATCTCAGTAGAAGCGTAAAGACTAAAGACAAATGAGATGCGAGAGGTAATGGTAACTAAAGCGAAGAAGCAAAGTGTTTGAGCACATGTCACTTGTCTAAATCATCTAAAGTGGAAATAATAGATATAGATGCACAAAAACATTTGTAAAAAGGTCCCAAAAACTGGATACAGGATCATCCAGACAACTCCATGAATGAATGATTGTATATATGCCAACTGGTCACAAGGGATTTTCTATTGCCAGGTTTGAATGCTTTGAATTGATAGACGCCAAAAATTAAAAGAAAATTCAATAAAGATGCTGCATTTTTCAAGCAAGATGAAATGATAGGGGTTGGAGTGATTGTGTGGGATCAAGAGTGAAATGCCATTGCCAGTTAAGTTTCATCCACAGCTACATAAATTTGGCAGGTGAAGATCAAAGATGCTATGATCGGAATGGGATTGGTAGTTGAAGTGTAAAACTAAAGAAATGAGCACAATTGTATCAAATAAGAGTGGGAATAATTATCCAAACCTTTTAATTTTATTTTAATCATTTTTGTAAATTAATGTGCACAATAAATCATAATTTTCTTTTAAAAATATTTTTGTTCATTAGCCAAGTACATCGTGCTAACAACAACAAAATAGCCAAGTGCTTATCGGCTCACAAGTAAATATATTTATATATTCTATTAGAGGAGGGAGAATTAAACTTGATTGTTACAGCTAAGTTACAGCTACTCAATAATTACACTCACAAGTAAATATTTAGATCATTAGCATTTCATAAAAGAGAAGGTTAGGAAAATTACTTTCTGAGTATTATATGTGCACCAGTACCACCTTTTTAATGAAGGTATAACTCATCAATATAATATGTGATACACATTAACATATGCTCTTCTGAGTCAATTAGTAATTAACTTACCAAATCTGCCCTCACTCTTAGGATTTAAAATAATAAGATTCTATAAAAGGGTGATTCTATTCAATTCGTAATTTTTTCAATTTCTATTCAATTCATTGCACTAATTACTAAATACTAAATAGTCATTAATTACTCGCTAGTCGCTAGCGAATTTATCCAATAATTAAAAAGCAAAGAAAGTGAGCTTCAATTTCAATTTTGCTAATTGCTTGCAAACAAAATGTCGCCAAAAGCTAGCTGTTTAGTGACCTCAGTGTGACATGGTGGGTCAAAGTCAAACGTCAGAGGGTGAATCACCTTCAGTTGCCACGTGTCATGACAGGATCCATCACCTCTGATTTATCATTTTTGGGTATTAAAGAAATGAACAAAATTAAAAATAAGCAGCATCATTTATTCATTCATTTTCATGCCAAATTAATGAGTGGGACCCCGGGGTCTCCGGCTATTATCGTGTGCGCAGGTAGTCCACGTGTGTGTGGGAAGCACACAGATTTTGAGAGTGTGAGTCGCAGAGAGAGCCGGAGATTCCCTCCCTCTCTAAGAGCTAGCTGTATCAAACAGGGATAGGACTGCAGGCGGTTGGAAGCTAAGAGCCAGGGGCAAACCCGTCAATTTAACAAATACAAAAATTGGAAAAATTAGAAAAAGAGGAGTTGAGTGAGTGAGTGGACCCAGTGGGTTAACTTGGATTAGAGAGTTGGTAAGGACTCACGCCTCAGCATGAGGTGAGAGAGTGAGTGAGTGGGGGTCCATGGTACTTACCATAATCCATAATCCATACGCATACGGCATATACCTCAAAATGGCGTCAACTTCGGTCCGACTGTCACTCGCGCCAGCCTGTACCCAGCTGTACCCCAACCCCCTCAAATTTTCATAATTAAAAATTGCTCTCCTCTGGGTTTTAGTCTTTTAGACTTTCACTTCCCGTTTCAGAAACAAAGAAAAAGCAAGCAACCAAACCATTACCCATTACCAATTTCAAAGAAGAAGAAGAAGAAGAAGAAGCAGATGCAGGCAGTGTTGGGTGACTGAGCAGTTGGAGACGCATTGTTGTTTAACTTCGCTCTGCTGAAAATGGATCCTTGCCCATTCGTGCGACTCACAGTGGGCAATCTGGCCCTCAAGATCCCCGTCGCTTCGAGACCAGCGCGCTCCGTCGTCCACCCATCTTCATCTCCTTGCTTCTGTAAGATCAAGCTTAACAACATCAACCACCTCCCTCTCCAAACCGCCGTCGTTCCGTGCCTCCCTCCCGACGCCACCCAAACCCTCGACAACAACGCCGCTCACTCCGTAGCCGCCACCTTCCACCTCAGCAAGTCCGATCTGGACCGCCTAGCCTCCAAGTCCATTTTCGCCTCAAAACTCTCCCTCAAAATCTCCATCTACACCGGCCGCAGAGGCACCACCTGTGGCGTCAACTCCGGCAGGCTCCTGGGCCGCGTCTCGGTGCCTCTGGATCTGGCGGGAACCGAGGCCAAGCCCACTGTCTTTCACAACGGCTGGGTCTCCGTCGGCAAAGTCGGGCCCATTAAGGGCTCCTTCTCGGCCCAGGCCCAGACCCAGTTCCATTTGAATGTCAAGGCGGAACCTGACCCGAGATTCGTCTTCCAGTTCGACGGCGAGCCCGAGTGTAGCCCGCAAGTGTTTCAGATCCAAGGGAATATTCGACAGCCCGTCTTCACCTGCAAGTTCAGTTTCAGAAACACCGGCGACCGGACCCAAAGATCCAGGTTGCTTTGCCTTTCTCTTCTAAATTTTCTTTTATATTTTTTTAGGGTTTTAGAATGTATTTAATTAATCCTTAAAAAAAAGAAAAAGGATTCTCTGTGTTTGGTTCGTGTCTGTGAATCTTAATGTTCTTAGGAATGGTTGATACTGTAATTTGAGGAGTAATTGAGTAAAGCTCACAATTACACTCTGATTTTAAACCCTTTTTATAATTCAGCAAGTGTTTTAAATTAATTTTTGTATTCCCATTTTGCCCCTCCTCACCAGGTCGTTGCAGTCCGACTCTCACAACTCGAGAACCTGGCTCAGCTCCTTCGGTTCGGAGCGAGAGCGGCCAGGGAAGGAACGCAAGGGCTGGTCCGTCACGGTCCACGACCTCTCCGGTTCACCCGTAGCCGCCGCCTCCATGGTCACTCCTTTCGTGGCCTCACCCGGTTCGGACCGGGTTAGCCGGTCCAACCCGGGTTGCTGGCTCATTCTCCGACCCGGCGACGGTACCTGGAAGCCCTGGGGCCGCCTTGAGGCCTGGCGAGAGCGCGGCGGCTCCGACGGGCTCGGCTACAGGTTCGAGCTTATTCCCGACACCAACGGCGGCATGAGCGCCGCCGGCATTGTCCTCGCCGAGTCGACTCTAAGCTTAAATAAGGGCGGGAAGTTCGTTTTGGACCTCGGGTCGAACTCGGGCTCCAGCAACCGGGTTGGGACTCCGGGAACGGCTAACTCGCCCGCTTGCAGTCCAAGAGGCAGTGGGGACTTCGGATTCGGGTTGTGGCCGTATTGCGTGTACAGAGGGTTCGTGATGTCGGCGCGCGTGGAAGGTGAGGGCAAGTGCAGCAAGCCTGTGGTGGAGGTGAGCGTGCAGCACGTGACTTGCACAGAGGACGCGGCGGCTTTCGTGGCATTAGCCGCCGCCGTTGATCTCAGCATGGACGCTTGCAGGCTTTTCTCTCAGCGGCTCAGGAAAGAGCTGTGTCACCACTCGGACCTGCTTGGCTGAGTCGGGTGGTGCGTTGTGTCGTCGTTTGGTGATTTTGGGAGGTCGTTTTGTAATGTTTTTGTGATTTGGGTTTGGTCATTGGTGGATTGGATTTTTGAAATCCATTAGTTTTTTGTTTTTGTTTTTTTACTACAAAGTACTTACTAACAAACAGATTGAGAGACTGTGTAGTGTGTACAGTGAGCAAAATTAGACAGGGCACGCTTTGTTTTTACTTGTGTGGCTTGTGTTTAATTTTCCCTTTTATTTTTTAGAAGTGAAGGGTTTGCTTAAACTTAATTGTATTTTTCTTTTTTCTATATTTGATATTGTAGTGGCTGACTTCAAAAATCTTTATTCTACCTTTTATATTCCTTAATTGTAAGTATGATGAGCTGTAATTTATTTGTCTGCAAATTGTTGGGAGCTGAGGTCCTTAAACTTATTTTGTATTTCTTCTCTCAGTGTTTACACTTTGGTATAAGTGCATAAGAGCAGTGTTAAGAATTTTAAATTTGTATTTTGAATTTGGATTTTAAATGATATGTTATTATTTTATTAATTTATACATGATTTATTTTAAAGATTATTAATTTTATCACAATAATTTGAAATATAAATTGAGAATTTCTAACAAAAAATGTTTATTTTTAGGTCATTTTTTAATATTATGTTTGCAAAAAGTAATTTGGTCAGTAATGATTTGGTTATGTAATTGTTATTAAATAAATAAATGGTGAGTTTTGTTATGAAAATTGTTTATTTATTTAATAATAATTATGAAACTAAATAATTTTTCATCTGATTAATTTTTTGTAAATAAAATTTTTAATTGGTAATTTAAAATTTTAATTATAAAATTACATAGTATAATGAGATAATAAAAAAGAAGATAGAAAAGAAAGATATATAACTTTTAGTTTAATTATTGAGGGTATGTATGTGTAGGAAAATATTAATTATTAGCCAGCACTATGATTCTGAATCTTAATAGTCAAGTGAGATTTTAGTTAAATGTGAGAGTTATATATAACTTATAACATAATTAAATATTTAGTAATGTTGTCCTTTATGCCTTTGTGTATGGTATATCTGAATGTATGGAAAGAAGCAATTGAAAAGGTGGGAGGGAGGTTGGTGAGGATTGGGAAGAGAAGGGAAGGGAAGGGCGTGCACGTTAATGCTTGATTGGAGTTGAAGAGGATTAAATTATTAAGTTGTTGGTGCAAGTTAGTAATGCTTTAAGGAGGATTATAGCTGTAATGCGCTTTTTATGAGGGAGGCTTCACTTCTTGTCTTATTGTTTTGGTTGGTGCTTTTAAAAACCACCTCATCTTTGTTCATTTTCAAAATATTGAGTCTCTTTCTCTAATTTTAAAAACACAACTGTTAGTATTGAGGAGTGTTTAATCTTCAAAGTCTTTTGAGTAATGTTTCAAGTACAGAACCACCCTACAATACTATTCAAAATTTTGAAACATTATTTGAAGGATTTTGTGTGAGAATATAGAGAGATGGGGCGTGTTAAAATATAAAATGTTGTTTGATTTTCACATAAAAAATTATAACTTATAGAATGACTTATAAGGAGTATTCCATACATTGTTTATTGATTTTGAATTAAATGTACGAATTTCTTTCATTACAAGCTCTAATTATAAAGTTTGAAACTAACTAATTAGTATTTCTTTTATATAGAAGGTATTCAAAATTTGAATAATCATTGATAGGACTCTAAGAAAATTTGCTAAATGTGGTTTTTGTCTCCTTACCTAATTGGCTAAATGCCTTTGGATCCAAATTTAGAGTGGTTTTCAAAATGGATTGGGACTTGGGAGGATTAAAGAGCTTAATATTATTATTCGGCGCAGAAGTATGATGAGTTGCGTTTGTTAATGACTTGTGCAGCTGGCAGCCATCATTAAAAAATTAAATATTTATTGGGGCTACTTACTCTTAGCCTCTTAGGTTAGGCTCTAAGCTGGGAAAATCCCAACAAATAATAAAACAATAAATGGTATTAAATAATGGTAGGCGTGATGTTGGAACAAATTGGGTTGGTGGTTCTGGTGCGGCTTCTGTGCTCACTGCGTGCCATGAATGGGCTTAGATTAATTTCTGATATGCCATTTCATTCCAGGGGTCCAATGAATGTTATTTCGACTCATTTGTTAAATTGATCCTAGAAAGCGATTTATATTCCTAAATTGTTTAAAAAAGAGTTAGTTTTGTTGTACCCAAAAACCAAAATCGAGTTATGTTTCTGAAGACACCCTTCAATTTTTCACCCCATAAGAAATTAATTAATTTGATCCTATAAAGAGGTGAAATGTGGGTATGGTGGATACAGAGATTTACTGGTGGGGAAGGAGGGACAACAGCCAACAGCGACCATTGATTCAGTTGTGAGGTGGAGGTGAGCTCGCTGTCAGAAGCCTTTTTGTTTGAAAAGGAATAAACGTAGGAAGAGTATCACATGAGCTGTAACTGCACTGCACCACTGCAACCTACACCCAAAAATGTTACCCAACTGAAAAATTGACCATCTTCTATTCTCATCCCCGATTTAACTTTCTTTGCCTGCCTAGCTACCACTTTCATTCCCATCTTGTTCCTCACAGTGTTCATGTCAATCAAAGTGGCTGATGCATATGAATTTTGTTGGGGTTGTCTGACTGGTTACATGTAATGAGTACTAATACTATAATGTATAATATTTTGGTGATCCACTGCTAATACCAAAATATTTTGAGACAACAACTTTATACATGATGGGTCAATTGTACTTGCTAGCTGTTACCTTATTAGAAATATGAGTTAAATTAGGAACTAAATCTTTGCTAGAATCCCTTACTGATTCAACAATATCTGTACACTTTATTAGAACCATAATAAAAAAATCTGTCAAAGTTAAACTTGATATTGTTCCATGAATGTGGATTGTGAAGCAATCTATCTTTGGAACATACTCTACTTTGAGTACATAAATAGTGGATCCAGCACGGGCTTCAAAACTGTACCCACATCAACCACAATGAGAGAGTATGGACTTTTCTCACGGACCTGCAGACAAGGTGCTGTTTCACCGCCCCTATCTGGGATTGAGTATCTAAGCTCCAAAATTTCTACAAGCCTTACAAAATGAATCAAATGATCAAGTTTAATGAGGCCTCTACTAATTTGACATTTCTTCCCACAAACTAACGAATTTGACTATTTGATTTTCTTTATCAAATTATTTCTCATATAGGTACAAGTAGATTGGATGTTCAGCAAATTTTTATTCGTACTGTTTGGCTTGTGTCCACAAAGGTGCAAAGTGCGTATGGAAGTCACATGTTTACTATAACTTTTTTATTTTATATTTTATCGGAAAGCTATGAGCATTACTTGGGCTTCTAGAGTTGCAACTATGCTATCAAAGAAGGCTCAAGGGGTTATGAAATGTCTGGCAATGCCATCAGACTGTTTGTTCTCTCCTCCCTTTCTGATCAGTTTTTCATTTGGGTTGAAGTTACCTGGTTATTGTTTCTTGTTACTTTTTGCTACATCAATGCAGTCTTTAATGTGTTGGACTAGGGATAGCACAAATATCTTTCCAAAGGAAGACACAATACAACCAAGTCGAAGTAGTACAGGAAGCTGGTAGACTTGCTTAGAATGGTCATTATGCGTAAATCTTGAGCTTCTTTTAGCAAAGGATGGCATGATTTGCTTGATGTGGTGCAAATTGGACAAGAGCTCCTGATCATGTGGTTCAAAACCAATGGACAATAGCAGTGATAGTGCATTTTTTATCTTGGGAATTTTGTTTTCTTTACATAGCAGTAAGCCCCATGAGGTAGTTCTGTTATCTCATTCTAAAATAAGTAACGAGATTCTACAAACACCAATCAGCCTTTGGAATGAATATATAACATTCAATTTCGATCATTCAGTGGAAGACATTAGACAGAGGTACAAGTCTTTTCTACAGAAATACTAGACTAATTGCATCCCCTCCAAGCAGAGATCAATAATCTGACCCCAAAAACTAGCAGTGCCCACCTTATTCTGATAAAAATGATACTTCACAGATTATTGGATACATTTCACTTGGAAGTACATATATAAAATTTATAATTTGCTCAAATTATTGCCATGGCCAATATATATCATCATTTTATCTACGCATCAGTGGAAAACATATATACAGTTTGCTCAGCTACCTTACCATCATGTATGCTATGGAAAAGGAACATCTAGGGGGGGACCCAACATGTTCACCAGAAACCATCACTCAGCTGCACCTTCGATGTTTGTTCCAGGTTCGATGATGGCGGTTAAAGTTGATCATCTCTATCTCCTTGATAGAATGAAGAATCCAAAGAACCAGATTCATCTTGTACAATATCCACATTTTGATTGCTTGTCAATGTCATTGAACTTTCTTCTACATTCTCTAACCTACCATACGCATTAGAATTCCCATTAGAAACTGCATTATGATTCTCATTGGTGGTTGTAGGAGCATAACTTTTCTGAAGCTTTGCAAATGCTTCAGGTACAACATTTTCAGTTTCAGAAACAGTAGATACTGTCATTTCTCGCTTGGCTGCATCTAAGCTATTAGTCACAGACAAAGTTGTTCTGGAACCTGATTGCATATCCATGGCTTTGGGGTTTTCATGCTGCTTCCTCGGAAAAGCTTCCAAGTACCTTTGGCCAGACGTTAGACTTGCATCATGATATAACTTTGGTAACATCTCTGTTCCATTAAGTGAATCAGAGATTTCAGCCATCACTGTTGTTGAATCGTTATTCATTTTTGCTTGTTCAGTTGTATTGATTGATGATTTTGCATATGTTTGAACATCTAAATTGGCTGAACCAAAATGATTACCTCTTTCTGCACCATACACAGCATTTTCAAAAGCAGCATTTTTAGCTGTCACACCACCACCAAATTTTGGCCCTGCATCATTTATGTCAACTTTAGAATCTAGTAAACCATTGGTTTTGTTCTCTTTCTCTACTTCAATCTTTTCTGCACTCTCTACCTCTTCTTCCTTCACTCTTCTCAAGCTTCCAATTTCAAGTTCGCTGCTTATGGTTTGGGTGTTCTGCTTCACAGCACTGGAAGCATCATCACCCGTGTAATGTTCCTCTCTGGCCTCCTGGGTATTCCTTGTATCTTCATTTTGGGCTTGATCCTCTAACAAGTTGAGGTTCTCCAAATCATTTTCCCTGTTTTCACTTTCTTGTTCTTCACTTCCCTCGTCCCTTTCCGTATCTTCTTCATCAATTAAATCCTCTACCCCCTCAGATTCTTCCTCGGCTCTCTCTTGATCATGCCCATCTACTTCATCATCTCTGCCACCTCTTCCTTCCTCCTCACTTTCTTCAGATTCTTCTTCTTTTTCCCTATGCCTTCCAATACCCAAGGAAGTTTCCTCTACTCGAGGATGGAGGCCCCTCCTTCCAAGTTCTATTATTTCATGCCCATTCTGCACCTTCCCTGATATCTTTGCAGAGCTCTCTTCATATGCTTTCTTTTCATCCGAGTGCTTGAGTTGGTAAAGCAACCAGATGCAAATGGCAAGCAACACAAATATCTGAAGAGCATGCTTTACCTTGAAGCCTTTTGACCTCTGGTTTCTACTGGGTGATTGCTTCAACATGGTTACTATTAAAATTTATACAACACTTCCAATTAGCAGTAGAAACTAAAAAGCTAGTGGTAAGCCAATTTGTAAAAATGGACGTAAGAACTATAAGCGAATAACCATGAAACAATATAAAGTAACCCAGATGACACAACGAAATTTTTTCACCAATGAACTCTGCCAAATTATGCTTATACAAGGTTCATTTTGAATATTGGTTCCTAAGTGGTCAGATAAATTGCGAGATTCAAAATCTTTGCTTTGCTAATCAGTCCAGACCAGACAGCCAGCACATTGAAGAAAACCAATTCAAATTCTTTGCATACAGGGAAAACAGCGACATTATACTTCTGCACAGTCTCACACAAACAATGCATTTAATCAAATGATCTAGGAGATTATAGTTGAAAAAGCATCATTTTTTCACTTCTAGAATGAACGTGCCGTTCAATTTAACTAAAAGAGAGTAATAAAAATGATTAATTAGAGACTTATCAAAGAGTGGTTACATTCAGCACCGAACTGCTTAGTAAAGTAAAGGCTGAAAACAATAAATAAATAACCAAATCTAAATGCCATTTTCAAGCATATTTATTTAACAGTGGAGGAAAACAGAAGCAGCATCATTTCTTAGCAATTGCGAACAACCCATTGGTAAGAAATACAACATACATGGAAAGCTATTTGACATAGACGATAGACCCATAACATAGTCCAATCAAAGACCCAACTTCGAGTTTCACATTCACAGAAACCAAAATCCCAGAACCCACATAAAAGTTTATCATTTCTAGCTTGAAAATCTCAGAGGCCACGATCCTTTGCACATACAGATTTTATTCATAGAAAAGATCCAAAATTTGATATATTGGTTATGAAAACACACAAACACACAAAATATAGATGACCATAGTCCATAAACAAGTACTTCCAGAAAGAAAAAGAAGAGAAAAAAAGAAAGAAAGTTAGAATGAGTAAAAGAAGCTAAGAAAGGTAACCTACCAGTGACACAGTGGAAAAGCTGAGTATCAGAATTTGAGATACAATGAGAAGATGGGTGGTTTAGAGCTGCTTTTCACTTGGGTTTCATCCTACAACAACTACAACTAGCACTTTTACCACAAGGAGAAATATTCTTCTTGTTATTACTATTATTTTTCTGTTATCTCTTCAAATATGTGGTTAGAAAGGAGGGGAGGAAAATGAGTAGTTGAGAGGTATGAATAATGCTCTCTCTCTAATCTCTATCTCTCTCTTCCTTGAATGAAGCTGAAGGAGTGAAGCAAAAGCAAACCCCAACAAATTCACACACACAAATGTGCAGGAGAGATTTTACTGAGACTAGTGTCAAATCAACTGTGTGAGACTTGAGTAATGAGGACAAAGCATTAAAATCAACTTGGGCTCTGCCGGTGGCCACCGTGCCACTGGTTAATCTGTCGTTTGCTCTGATAACGACTTCACAAGGCCATACAAGACATTCTAGAAAGCCTTCCGGTTTAAGTTTTTTTTCTTTTTTTATGATGAACCTTCGGTTTCAGTTTGTTCAATATTTTGAAGTTTGCTTTGTGTTATAAAACTTAAAGAAAAGAGATGAAGATGGCACGAGAGTGCCAATGGAAGAATGGGGGGTGTCATTTTTTAGATATCAATTGTCTCCATTTTGGGATTTTTAAGTTAAAGATGATAATCTATGTTTTGATGAGTTCAGATTGAATATCAATCAATCAAATGGTCATGATTTATATTCGTTGAGCAGATGGTGATCCTTGAATATCACTTTGATTACAGCCTAGAAGGCCAGAAACAACCCTTGGTGTGGCCTGTGATGGCAATGTAGTGGAAGAGATTAATAAGTTCTTGCCTATATGTCCATTATTAGTCGTGGGAGTAACAGGTCTTTTACTAATAATTACTCACTGTAACTTTTGATGCTCAAATTTACATGCCACAGATTTTTTCTCTCAAATGCCTGAAGATTGAAATTTAGAAACCCAACCATACTAAACCGATTCTAACATGTCAAAAAACTGTCCATCCAATCATTTTAAGTTGCTACCACGCACATAATGTAACAATAAAAATTCATCATTTGTAAAACTGGTATTTCACCAAATTCATGAAATCTAGTCACAAAAACAGCTAATTGAATTGGATGTTGTGTTTGCCAACTACAGCAACCTCTTCCTAGAGAGGCAAATGCAAGCTCGAAATGCAAACAAGAATTGCAGACCTAGACGGCCCAATTTATTGGCAAAAAAATAATAATTATCCGCTTTGTATTAAGTACCCTCCAATGACTGCAAAATGGAATAGGAGATCTAGTAGAATGAAAATGTGCTTAAGATGCAGTAGATTGCTTCAAATACGCAATGAGGTCAGCACGATCCTGTGGCTTCTTCAATCCAGGGAACACCATCTTGGTTCCAGGAATGTACTGCAAAATCATGTTTCACATAGATCAGGATGATTGTAAAGTAAACAGACAACAAATTAGTTTAAACAAACACCTATATTTTCCACATCAATGAACTACCACCTAAACACATGCAACGACTCCTAATGCCTCCAAACAAAACAGGAAATAGTTTACAACACCAGAAATAACACTAATTTGGATTCAAGAGTAAATAAAGGGGAAGAAAATGAAGAAATATTTTATATTTCTACACTCTGCCCTCTTTTCCGTTCTCATATATAAATCAAAAAACGAAAAAAATGAGAATTAGTCCCTCTAATGGTAGGCCAATATCATGCAGATAAGATTTGATCAAAAACAAAAACCAAAAAGGGGAAAGGAAACTTTACATTTCAACTGTATAGCTAGATTGAATCTATGAAATCACACAAGCCATTGGGTACACAAAAAAGATTAAAATTTTTTATACCTTCTTGGGGTTCAGCAAGTAATCATACAGTGTCTTTTCCTCCCAAATCACAGCCATGTTCTTGTTAGCAGTTGAGTATGAGTATCCAGGAGTTGTTCCAGACTGCCTTCCAAACAGGCCATTCAGATTGGGCCCTGAAATGTTAATATGTTTTAGTAGACAATTTTAAGAATAACCTTACATTGAACTAACAAGAAGATTAAACAATCAAGCAAGTTCACATACATGTCAAATTAAATTTTGCAGCAGAAGTATCAATCTCACACTAGATTTCATTGAGAATGTTGTCAAATTGATCTGACATAAAACATATAATTGCCTTAAAAATTAATGAGCACTCAAATTTCTAAAGAGTATACAGAAAGTACTTTTTAGATGAAGAAATCGGTCAGATCTAATATCATACATATCGAAAGAATCAAAAGCCATACACCTATAATCTGAACACGTACAAGATATAAATAAAACAAAAAACAAAAAACTTAAGATTTTCAGATCCAAACAAGGCACACAAAATCACCGAAATAAATCACCAAAAAACAAAGGAAAACTAGGTTTCGTGAAACAGAGATGAGAAATTTACCCTGCTTGTGTCCAGCGCCTTTGTCGACGGTGTGGCACTGAGCGCACTTGGTCTTGAAGATTTTCTCTCCGGCCTTTGAATCACCCGGTGGTGCTTCAGAAAACGAAGCCATTTCTCTAGAGAGCAAGGGAGATAGAGAGAACTTTTAGGGTTTGTAGATTTCAAAGTGAGAATCACGCACCGCACCACAGCGAGGTTTTTCTAGAAAGCGACCGACTCAAATTTATTTTACGCAGAATATTCCAGACGAAGAAGCAGTGTGGGAACGTGGTGTGCCGCAGACCCTAAATTTTGCTTACGTGGCGTACTTCTAGTGGCCCAGATTATTAGTAGCGTGATGCGCGTATAGACCGTTCATCTAGATGCCCTTTTTTATATCGAGCGAAAATGGGAAAGTCTTCCAATGGAAATGCACTTTCCGCAACAATATATACGACATAAAACAAAATTAATCAGTATAATAAATCTTAAAATAGTAAATTAAAATAAAATGATATAAAAAAAAAGTGATATATAGTTCCATTCTACACTCTTATCATGTTAAAAACAAATTATATATATTGGATCCTGTTTTTTGTCTTTAAAGATGATACTGTTAGTGTTTTTTATGAAATTTAATTCACTTATATAACTTTACCAATTTATAATTGAGTACTTTATTAAAAAGTCACAACTTATTATATTTTTTAGTCATAAATCTAAACTTTAAATTAATTTATTTTTAAACCACAAAAAATATAGTTCTTTATTAATAAGCCACAAAATATATTTTTAAGCACAAAAAAAAATTCAGCTATAAAAACATAAAAACAAAAAACAAAAAACAAAAAAATCCTAAGAAAAAAATTAAGTAAAGTGTAATTCTACGAAATTATAAAGTGTAACTCTTGACATATGACGTTATAACAAAAAAATTAAATCAAAATGTAACTTAACAAAAATCCAAAATTAAATCTTAACTCAATAAGAATTACACTTTAAAAATGAAAGAATTACACTTTAAAAGTGTAACTCTTAACGACTCTAAGAACTGTGAATATCGCCCTATGATACATGACGAGCATTGCAGGCGATCAAAAACTTACAGAGGTAACTTTCTTATAAATCTGTGCTGGATTTTTACTTTCATTATAAGAGTATTCACAGGTCACCATTTCTAACATGCACATGCCAACATAATAAACGTCGACTAATTCATTATACTCCTCTTCATAAAGCTCTGGAGCCATGAATTCTGGAGTGCCAATCACATTGTGAGCAGTAGGTTGCTGCATGACTATTGCCAATCCAAGATCTCCAATTTTAATTTCTCAATTATTTCCTTTGACAAATATGTTGTAATCTATATGAATAATTAGAAGATTGTTAGAATGCAGATAGTGTAAGCCTTGAAGAATCTGCCTTGCCCAGTTCTTGATGGCGTTTAGCTCAAAGCTCAACATTTGTTTGCTTCTTCCGATACGTAGATTAATTCAAAACAGCAGTGAATAGTATTTGACAATAGAAACTAAGTAAAACTAGAAAATCAAGAGGTGGGGGGGAAAGATTATAACGCAGTGGGTGGAGAAGATTGGGGTTTAATAATAAAAAATAAAAAATCAGTGGTTTATTACTCAGCGTGTTTGTTTTTAATGGGTTCTGACTAATATATCCTTTATAATTTGCCACATACTAATATGTTTAAAAATAATAAGTCATTAAATATATGAATGAATGAAATTTGATTAAAAGTACCAACAACACAATTTCTAAAAAGGTTAATTGACTTTAAATACTAAATTTCAATAATTTTTTAGTTTAGGTATCAAAATTTAATAGGATTTTAGATTAGGTACTAGTTGAAAAATCAAACATAATAATATAGTAAATGGCACTATAATTCACAAATATTACATAACATGCCACTACAATAAAATATATATATATTACATCCATACTATTATATTAATTTATATTATATTGTATTAAAACTAAAAAAAATCAATCAAATCACATATTATCTGTGACTGTCTTACAATTTAGTTGTAATTGTCTTGGTAAGTTGAAAAAGATAATTCCCACCACTATGTTAAGTATTATTTTGAGTAAAAGTATTGTTTTGACCTCTATTTATACTATATTGTAATACAATTTCTCTTAAAAAAAATTTCAATTCAGTCACAACCTAACTGTGACTGTATCACAATTTAGNTGACTGTATCACAATTTAGCTGTGACTGTCATTTAGTCACAACTAAATTTGAAGTTGAGTGTCGTACAGTCACAATTAAAATTGAGGTTGAGACTATATTAATTAATTTTCAAGCCATATAAAAGTATCAAGGATAATTTTGTCAAAACTTTATAAATTTTATCTAAGACCCATCATATGTGGGCCAAAGGACAATAGAAGGGCAAATTTGTCAAACAAATGGGCTTTAAATTTGTGACCTATTCTAAAAATTAAGTTCAATAGTTAGTAGTCAAACCTAAAAAGTATGAGCAAAACTGATTTTCTAAAAAAATATTGAAACTAGGTACTTAATCCTAAATTTCTATTGTTTAATTAGGTGTTATATTATTGTTGAAATTAAAAGAAGAAGTAAATATATATGGCCGGATTGTCGTTTCTATACTAACAAATAATTATATTATTAATAGTGGATTAAGGTTGGCTTAAGGACAAAAATTTACCCTTACACTTCTGAGTTCAAACCCTCTCCCTTTTTAAAATTAGAAGAAAAAAAGTTAATAATAGTAGAATTTATAGTTTTAATTAATTAAGAGTATTTACAGATTTTGAGTTTTTTAATTTATTCTCCTAGCTCCAATCGTTAGATTAAAAAACAAAAAAATAAAAAGACTAATCCAATGGGGTGTGATGCGCACTTTTCATCATCAAATCATCCCTCGTGGCTCATGCGTAGGAAAGTTTAATTGTTAATTTATTTATTCTCCACTTTAAAGTTTCGATGTATTTAGAATATAATAAAGAGCTTAAAAGCTATTTAACATTTTTTAATACAATAAAAATGAAAGACCTGAAAGTATATATAACAGCAAGGTTTTGGGACTAATATATATATTGTTTTTGTATATATATATATATATTCATCACCTTTCATGCATATATATTCGTGGTTTAGTCAACATACAATATTTGAATATTGACAGAGCATGCAAATTGATACTTTACTAATGTTAATTTAGGAAAATTAAACAATATTAAATGATATTAATTGGTAGCAAGTACCAGCTGAAGCAGACAATAAGGCATATTGCAATGAGTTTAGAAGGCGATGGTTAAGGAATCAAACCTGCATTTCAATTGCTTTGTCCCATTGGTTCTTTCTCCATGTATACATGCGCGCACTATAAAATATAATATTTAGAAATCGGGTAATATATATATATTATTAAAATTGATAACATGTGGCAAACATATTGGAAAAGAGTGATCGATAATTTGTGCAACTAGACAAATATATAGTACTGATCGCTATGCACGACTAAATATTGTATTTACTATTTAGGTATTGGGTAATATATATTATAATTTCATATATTTACCTCGTTAATATTATAAGATTATCGTTCCAAATTATACATTAGGACAAAACAAAAAGAAAAAAGCATCTTCGTAATTAGAAACGTATGAGATTCCATACGAGAAACAAACACAAAAAGTGTACCAAATTTTCACTTCACAATTTGACAGAAGTGCTTGAGTCAATTAGTTTGTACATATTATTTGTTTATTATAGGCGTCCTTAATTAAATCTTAGTTTTAGTCATAAGTTCACTCATAACCATTTCAAAACCCAATTAATCAACTTCTTAATTTAATTATTTTGAAAGGCCAAGAAGATGAATATCATGCAAATACCTAAGTACTAAGTGTTACATAATAATTGGATTCTATTATATAAATGTAAGTGTACTTCTACGTGGAAGTTGTGATAAATAATGTAACCGAGACATATGCCAATTTTTCTTGTCCATTGGATGAGTTTGGTGTGGTCCTATGTGGGCATAATATGAAAAATAAAAAAAGTGTCGAAAAGAGGAATTAAGTTGAGGTACGAAGAAAGGGTTGTTCTATATACAACCACTATTTCCTTTTAAAGCAAAACCTGTCTGAAGTTTATTTTATCTGGGCCCATGCGCACAGGCCTCACTCTTCATATTAACATGTATAATACAGCAATTATTATATATACACACACTAATTATTAGTTAATTAATAAGATGGGTTGATATAGCCCATTGGTTTTGAATTTTAAGTATTGTCACACATGATTAAATAATTAAGTTTGTACAAATCATGGCCAAAAAAAAAAATGACAAATACAACAAGTTGCAGCAGCCTCCTGCATACACATAGAATTTGGTCCACCATTTCAAATCCAAGTATTAATATATAACTATTTTTTTGATTCTTTCAATTAATTTTCTAATTTTGTTATCAAAATTCAAACTAATTAATCCATTGGTCTTAATCTTTGTGTATGATATATCAAACTGCATGTAATGTTAAACCAAATTTCCGGAAAGAAACTTCTAACCATTGTTAATTTGTTATATCACAACTTACGTACTATATATATTTGGCATTACAACCAAGACGTGAAGCAGTTAAGCACTCCTGATAGTATAAACTATAAAGTTATAAACCGAGGTCATGAAATTATTTGCAGTGAAAAGGAAAACAGAAATCCTTAACGTACATGATCTTAATTTTTTAATTTCTATTACCATATATATATATATATATCATACACAAAAATTAAGACCAAATGATTAATCAGTTTGAATTTTGAGAAGAAAATTTGAAAATTAATTGAAAGAATCATCAAAATACAAGTTAGATACATTGTATTATTCTATTATATTAGATACCATGTATATACATGAATTCAAAATGACTAGGCATAATGAACTTATGAACTTGTGTCTCTATTCACCCAAATATAGCTAATTATGTAGTAATCCAAGAAATTAAAATTTTAAAAATATGTAAATTTTGATTTGGTAATATTTCAAAATTTGAAAAAAAATAGAAATTTCGAAAAAAATTTCTAAATTTAATTCCATAATTACATCGTTAATCGAAAATCCGTGTATTTATCTTTAATTCTTTCCATATATACAATACAAGTATTTATGTTTGAAAATTGACTTAGCCAAGAGAAAGAGAGAAAGAGAGAGGAGGGATGAGGAAAAGGACATAAGTGCCCTCAAATTCATATATATGGTACTAATTGTGTTGTGGATGATGATAATGATGCCATGCACCTAAGAGCGGGAATCTCTTGGGAAGTCCTTTCTGTCTGTTTGCTGCCCTCTCTCTATTTGTAAATGCTGCTTTTCATTTCCTCTACTGCGCAGCAAACAAAAATACTCAGCACTACTACTATGTCTTCTCACCCCACCCACCACCTATTTCTCTCCCTGCCTTCTTTGTCTCCCATACTTCCCACCTCTTCTTCTCAACCCAAATACTTACCGGCCGGTGAGTGCTTGCTTAAATATTAATTAATTTCCAATTTTTGTTTCATAAGTCATCATCGTCATCATCATGTCCATTCCATGTCACCTCTTCTTTGCTTTCTTTTTTGCTTTCTCTCCTATTTCAAGCTTTTACCACATACAGGTAAAAAAAAATAAAAAAATTCCAAAGCTTTGGAATTTTTTCTATATCCCTCTCTCTCTCTCTCTTTTGTTGGGTCATTTCTGATTATGTGGGGGCAAGAAGTGGGTATTCTTGTGGCTTAAATTCTCAAATTAAGTGGATATTTTTGCTTTAACTCGATCAAATCTTTTCAAGATTTCTTGTGTAGATTTTTATTTCACTAATCTGATCTTGCTTTCTTTTTTCTTTAATTTCTAAATTCCATAATTGTTCTGTTTAATTGGTTTCTGAAATTGAAGATAGAATAGAAATGTACACTTGTTCGAATTTGATTGTTTCTGTCAAGGATCGTTGAGCATATACAAAATATGTACATATATATATTGTTGCATGCATGATTTGAAGATGTATCTCTTAATGATCTGATATTCTCTGTCTCTGTTAAAGTAGGTCCGAGACAGCCTTCTGCATTTATTAATTTCTTGGATTCTCCTAAACATTGGCAACCTCATGTATTTCACTTTCCAATCAACTGCCACATAGCCCACCATTATACATTTATCCAAATATTGTTGTCTTTTCCTTTATCTATAATCGGATTAATATTTTACATGAAATTGGAAATTAAATTAATTTTACCATATATATATTTTTGTAAATCCTCACTACCTACCACCATATATTCTTAAGCTTCATTCTTAGTTTGCAGGTGTTTGGTTGCTCGGGGCTAAAGACAGACGAATTTCTCTCTCAAAATGCAATGCTGTATCCAAACCTCGCACTCAAGGTATATAACTTATAAGTTTATATTCTTGTTTATATTTTATTTTTTCTTTTTGAAAAAAAGAAAAGAAAAATTAAAGTGTTTTTTTACTGTGCTATATCTATCTAGCTGCCGGAAACAAACAACATAGAAACATTAATATTTGTACATTTCATATATACATCCACAGATATAGACGCAGTACTTTCCTAATCAATATATATATCATTCTCCCTGTCTTTGTCCAGATTATGCAGACGTGTTACAAAATGGTCTGCCAGTGATAAAGTGGCACGAGATTGTGGAGGATGACATACACGACGATGAACAAGCTCATCCAAAGGTACTACTGCTTAATCATCAATTAATTAATTAATTTAATCAACTTTAGTAATTAATATTTTATATTTTGAATTAAGGTTGGTATATCGAATAAGATTAAGGAACATGTGGAGTCCATAAAATCGATGCTGGGGTCGATGGAGGACGGAGAGATCACGGTGTCGGCTTACGACACGGCGTGGGTGGCGTTGGTGGAGGACGTGAACGGAGGCGGTTTGCCACAGTTCCCGTCCTCCCTCCAATGGATTGCCAACAATCAGCTCCCGGACGGTTCCTGGGGCGACAAGGACATTTTCACCGCTCATGATCGGATCATCAACACCTTGGCATGCGTTGTCGCTCTAAAATCATGGAATCTTCACCCACACAAATGTGAAAAAGGTTGTTTATTTTTAATTTTTATAATAATATTAATAATGATTATGATTATGATTTTGTTTTTAACTTTTAATTAATGACCTCTGCACTGCAGGTATGAAATATTTCAAGGAGAACTTAAGCAAGCTTGGGAACGAGAATGCACAACACATGCCGATTGGGTTCGAAGTCGCTTTTCCCTCTATTCTTGAAATGGCTCGAAGTTTAAACCTGGAAGTACCTGCCGATTGTCCAGTGCTGCATGAGATTTATGCCATGAGAGATTTAAAGCTGACAAGGTAGTTTCAGAACCCAAACCTTACTCATCATCATCTCTGCAGCCTTTCACAAATTTAATTTATTTATTTTATTGAAATAAAGTAACCTTATCCGTGCAATATATAATTTGGTCCACCAGGAGTGTATGCATGTAATTATTAGCAAAAACGACTCACTTTATGTCATATATGTATATAGCTTTTAGAAATTTACATACAAATTTTAGTTGTATTTTATTTAATGATGGATTTAGAATACCGAGGGAAATAATGCACAAAGTACCAACAACGTTGCTGCATAGCTTAGAGGGAATGGCAGGTTTAGACTGGGAAAAGCTTCTAAAATTGCAGAGCGAAGATGGGTCCTTCTTGTTTTCTCCGTCTTCCACTGCCTACGCCCTCATGAAGACGAAAGATCCAAATTGCATGTCGTATTTGAGCAGAGCAGTCAACAGATTCAATGGGGGAGGTAATTATTCATTTTTAACTTATTCACTGCATGCATGCCTCCATCAATATTTAACCCAATTTTTTTATGGATAATATATACGTCATATTTCTTGTTTTTCGTTTCAGTCCCTAATGTGTACCCAGTTGACTTGTTCGAACACATCTGGGCTGTTGATCGGTTAGAACGCTTGGGAATTTCTAGGAATTTCGAGCCGGAGATTAAGGAATGCATAAACTACGTCTACAGGTAAAATATATACTACTTACTTGACAAAGAGGTTCCAAATACGGAATCTGAAAGAATATTCAATATTCGTTAAGAATTTACATGGGCTGTCAGATTACGCATTTATTTCGAAACAATTTAGGGACATTATTTACTTTATTTGAATACGTTTTCATTTAATTATAGATATTGGAATGACAAGGGGATTTGCTGGGCACGAAATTCGGAGGTTCGTGACATTGATGACACTGCCATGGCATTTAGATTGCTAAGGTTACATGGCCACCAGGTGTCTGCTGGTAATATCTAAAATTAAATTACTGCATTATCCAGATATTATTCATTCGATAAATTAAAAATTTATAATTAATTTGTATGGGGCCAGATGTGTTTAAGAATTTCAAAAAAGGGAGTGAGTTCTTCTGCTTCGCTGGACAATCCACGCAAGCTGTGACTGGAATGTACAACTTGTACAGGGCTTCTCAGGTGGGGTTTCCAGGAGAGACGATTCTTGAGAATGCAAAGGACTTTTCAACTAAATTCCTTAGAGAAAAACAAGCTTCGAATGAGCTGCTTGACAAATGGATTATAATGAAGGACTTGCCTGGTGAGGTATGAGTTATGATCCGCCCACTATATATATTACTTCATTACGTACGTAAGATTATATTTGATCTCAATATAAGTTCGGGCATGTACATAGGTCAACTCACTTGATGACATGAATTCTATTTGCAAAATAAATAAATATATTTACTTACATTACCTGAGATATACGAATAAAACGTGTCAAATGAACATGAAACTATACATTATTACTTTTGTATCTTAAAGAGTAAAATATGTTTATAAGAAATTTTACGTATAACTTGAATTTTATTTTCTTGTTTATTTTTCAAATTAAACTAGGTTTTACGGTAAAACTGTCATTTTTATTTATTTATTATCAATAAAGTAATAAGATTGTAAAAATAAGCACAGGTGGGGTATGCATTGGAGGTTCCATGGTACGCGAGCTTACCTCGACTGGAGACCAGATTCTACGTTGAACAGTATGGCGGCCAAGATGACGTTTGGATTGGCAAGACTCTATACAGGTGCCAATTAATTAATCTTAATTATTTTCTTTCAATATTCTATTTTTAGTTTTCCCATTTTTAAATCTGACATTCGTCTTATTATGACTCTATGAGCTACTTTTCTTACATGATAAGAATATAATGAATCAAATTATACATATGCCCCTATAACTATAAGGGGACAACATGTGGGACCATTCCCAAGAATATGCAAAGGCTTATTCTAAATAGGTTTCTTCATTTAGATATTTGATATTATATATTATTTTGAAGTTTGATTGTAATTAACTACTGTTTATTACAGGATGCCCTACGTTAACAATAATGTCTATCTCGAGCTGGCAAAACTTGACTACAACATTTGCCAAGCACAGCATCTCATCGAACTAGAAAACATTCAAAAGTACGTAACCAAACAAAACCAAATTAATTAATCACTCTTACAAATGAGTGTTGTTTATGATCTAAATATCGTATGACATACAAATATATATAGTTGTGGAATCTATATTATAAAAAATTAAAAAAAATCTGTCAAGATTAAAAATATATTTGTAAGTATATATGCCATATTACACGCAGGTGGTACACAGAGCATAAACTTGGAGACTATGGATTGAGCAGAAGCACCCTGCTCATGGCTTATTATCTAGCGGCCGCCAGTATTTTTGAACCCGAAAGAGCAAACGAGCGACTTGCATGGGCTAAAACCACATCTCTAATAGAAACGATTGCGTCTTATTTCAAGGAAGAAACTTGTACTTTTGAGCATAGGAGGGTCTTTGTAAATGAATTCAGAAAACATTTCAGTATGCCAGACTATGTTGGAAGGTACGTACGTAATTAACTGCTACAAATAATTGTTGTGATGTCTGTTTTTTCTCTTTGTTTTATTCACTCGGCTGCAAGTTTGCAACAGCAACATACATTTGTGCTATTTCCGCAAGTAGGTTCATCACTAGGATACCCTACAGTTGTACTTTATTGTAGGTTAGGTGACAAAAGAAAATTTGATTTGACTAGTCACTTGTTCTAATCTTGACTAGTTTCACGATTTCAGATCCACTAACAGTAGGGGTATTTATGTTACCAATGACTTTGTACATTATTTTATGATGGAGGATTTGAAACCCAATGTGTTTGATCAACAATTAATATGAAAGTCGACTTCCGTTGTGATTCATGTCTCAGCTAAGATCAATTCAAAATCTTATTAGATGCACTAAACATGGGTTGAGACTGTTGTGTCCATTTTGATTGAATTTATCTTTTCAAGTCCAAGCTTCCTAAACAAGTGAAAAAAAATGGGAAATTTATGCATTTGTTAGTATGTGTGACACTCCGAAAGGCATTTACATGTGCTTTGTGTTACAGGTGGTCGAATACAAACAAGACAGGGCAGGGACTTGTTGGTGCCTTGCTGGCTACCCTAAACCACCTCTCATTGGAGGCAATGGTGGCGCATGGCCAAGACATTAGCTACCCTCTGCGTCAAGCTGTGAGTTTCTCGACCACAACATACCCCACTTTTTAGGTTTTCACTTCCTTCCAAATCTTGGAAAGGACCCCAAAATCTTTGCAGTTCCATATATGCTCCCATCGCAATTCACAAACTATCACTATTCACTTCAATAAAAATAACCAAAAGAGTCTAATATTAATTGTATAAAAAGAGGTGATAATTGAGCAATAAGGGCTAAAATGGATAATATTTGCACTTAAAAGTGAACTTTTTGTTAAAATCGAAACACTTTAGTCTATGTTACTCAATTGCCATCTCTTTTTTGTTAACTAATATTAGTTTTTATTGTATATTTTTGTTGTAATATAGATGCACTACCTAACTATACTATACAAAGCTACCACTACCATTTATTACTGATCCCAACACTTTAATTTGGTATGTTTTTCTTATTTGTATGTAGTGGGAAAAGTGGCTGCTGAAGTGGCAAGAGAAAGGAGATACGCACCAAGAAGAAGCTGAGCTGCTGGTGGAAATGATAAACCAAACTGCTGGTCTTTCACTTAAACAGGGTTTGTTTTCCAATCCACAACATGATCAACTTTTTAAGATCACTAACAGAGTCTGCAATCAACTGCGTATTTACCAAAACCAAAAGCACAAGGTTAGATAATTCAATGACTAACTCTTTCCTCCACATTTTAATGTTATGGGGCAGTGTTGATATGTTTTCGTTTTTGATTTCTCAGGTATGTGACAATAGCAGCTACGAAACTAATTCTGACATCATGATAAAGGAAATAGAATCAGAGATGCAGCAACTTGTGGAATTGGTGCTCCAAAATTCATCAGATGACATTGAATCTCGAATCAAGAAAACCTTTTTGGCAGTTGCGAGGAGTTTCTACTATTCAGCATACTGTGACCCTGGAACCATTAGCAATCACATTACCAAAGTACTCTTTGAGAGGGTAATCTGATCTTTGTGTATAGGATTTAGCCTCATTAGTCATTAAACATGTTCTCTTTTATCCTTGGTGTGAGATTGTCTTCTCAAACACATTAGGAAAAAGAAAAAGGAACAAAATGTAAAAAAAGTCATTCGATGTGGTACAAGACTCAAAAGTAATGACAGTCTTAGATACCCTCAAAAAATGTTTAGGGAGACATGGACTTTCATTATGCAGCCCGAATAATTATAAATAATACATTAGGTATGTGCAAACAAGGACAGAAGCCCAAAACACAAAAGGTGATGGTTGACATATCAAATGAGTGAACCATCGAACTCTGTCTACCATCCTCCTGTGGCAAATAAATGAAAATATCATAAGAAAAAAATACTGCTACAATAACTGAACAATGTATAGGGGCAAATATTATAAGAAAAGAGTTAAGTACAAGTTTAACTCTCAAATTAACCTCAACTCAAATCCAAACAGTAGCAGGAAAATGCTTACCATTACTTTCAATTCTTTTAAGAATCAAGATATATGTCAAATCCCAATGAGGAATTGAGGATTAGATATGCGGTGGTTTGCACAAATATGATTAGTGGCATATATGGTAAACCACATAGAGTTGTTTTGTAAGGAATGTGGTCTCTTTCAACTTGGTGGTGTAATGGTTTCCTCATAAGTACAAGCAAACGAACAATGGCAGACAGTGTTGCATACGGAGACATGAGAAAGTTTGTGGATTGGTTTTCAATCTCAAGTGGAAATTCACCAAATCCCACATCTTAAAATCTGTTATGAATTTGTTTGAAAAAAAAAAAGATATCAATCCTTTTAATGTTCTACCTATTGTGACCTATTTATATATGTACTGGCTGGCTGGGTTCCAAATATCAAATAAGGGCAACAAAAACTATAAACAAGAAAAATATTGAAAGGGCAAACCATGTCATAGGTACCATTTACAGTCATGCTAATGCAGTTAATAAGCCATTAATAAATTAATGAAGCGAATCCTACAACACCAAAGTCAGTCATATTTTATGCCCACATCAAACTCATGAGGTCGATCTATCCTTGAATGCAGAGGTAGGGTACTAGGGTATACCAAAGCAAATCCACAAGGGGTAGATAGAAAGCAATATATGGATCATGGTTGGCATCATGATCTCTCGGCATCTGCATGGTAAATTGAATGATGAAAAGGGAGTGCCAAAAAAAAACAAAAAGAAAAAGCAGTTGACAGGATATGGGATTTGGAGGTGGAAGTGTGATCCTGAGGGCCATGACAGAGTGGTAAAATAAAAAAGACAAGGGGAATGGGCTTTGAATGAAAAGGCAGAGGGACATGAGGAACATCAAGATTTTAAGTGGCAGCACAGCTGAAAAAGCCGAAAGGAATGAGTACGACTGACTGACTCTCTGGTTTTGGACAGTAACCCATTTTGGCAAACTTCATCAACCCTAATCTCCATCACTGCTGCTCTGTGACTTTGATGTCTGGTTCGGTTTTTGAATCACGACGAGGAGACGTGAGGCAGTCGCTCATTGCTTGCTGCTTTGTACTGCAAGCGGTGAACATGCCCACCCACCTCTGCTCGTGGTGGGCACACCCTCAAATATCAATCAAATAAATAACATAGTTTTCACATTGTTTCTTTTGGCCCTTTCGGTTTGAAATAATTAGACCAACCATATTAACATGCATGTAACATTATTCAATATGGACCAGAAGAAAAATATATTTAATTGAAATTTTTTTGAGAGGTGGCAATAATTTCATATTTATAACCTGGGCAAGGCCTTCGAAAAGTCCTTAATTTGACTGGGCCAGATACAACAGCTGGGAATTTGGGCCGACTTCAGTTCCATCCCAATTGGGCTAACTTCCTTTTTCAGCCCTTTGCAACTATACGGATCCTCATTACCGGCCCAGAATCATGTTCGCTTAGTCCTCTTAGCATCAATCCCATGCAAATTCATTCTTAGGAAAGCCTATCAATTATAAACTTCCGAATTTATTATTTTTTAATTTTTGCACGACCAGAAAAGTCTTGATTGAAATCAAATCTGACCAATCCCATATTTTTCCATGAATGTTGAGAATGGATATGCAATCAGGATCAGCAACTACAAAAATGATCTTTTCAATAGCTTCAAATGAGATGCTTCAAAGATTTTCACATGCAGAGCATCGCATTACAGATTAAAAAAACAAAACAAAACAAAAAAAAAAAATCCAAATACCAAACAAAAGGTGAGATCTCTACGCAAAGGGTCTTGTGCGATGAAAATGTGGGAATTTTTAGATTTTCCGAAAAGTGATTTTAAAAATTTTCAACCTACACAGCAACAAATCTCACAGGAGACATAACAATAACGATAGATTGTGATGATACAAATTCACTTAAACCCACTAAAATTAATGTCACTATGTTTTGGAGGGGTCATATTCATGAGAAGCACACTTAAGATTCACATTTTTACATGAGATTCTAAAAGCAGTTTATAGTGCCTAGCTTCCAGATCTTCAAAAGCCATATGCACATGGTAATGCATCATCATCACACTTACTAGGCAGAAATTCCATAGAAAGCATATTTAGTCATACTCTAATTCATCTGGAGTAACCGGCCTTTTGAGAGGTATAATTGACTTCTTCTCAACGTCTCGAGATAATGCTTTCCTCATATCTGAAACAGGCAAAAACATGATAAATAGTGAGAGGCCAAAACAGCTCGACATAAAACACATAATGAACATGGTAATTTGGATGAGGAAACTCACCTAACCCATCTTCCTCCCCTGAATAATACCGTAGCACTCGTCTATATATTACATAACCGAGCTGTGGGAGAAAAAAGAAAGAAATAGATAATGAACATCAACTTGTCCCCTCGAAAATCGCAGAAATATCCAAGTCAGATCAATAAACATCAACTTGTTCCCAAAGTGAACTGAACAATGGCTGCCTTTCACAAAACCAGAAAACCACACACACTTATGTTCTTACTCTTCTTTTGTATGATATGGCCCTGGGTTGGGGGCTTTTGTTTCCTGTCTGCTTCAGTTCACACGATTTTATTTTTTACAACCAATTGACAGGGTTCAATATTGCAGATTCTCATGGAATTAAGTTTGCATTTGATTCGGAAAAATGAAAGCAATTTTCAACTTTTGGAAACTGAAAACTTCTATTAGGGTCTCAAAGAGTGGCCACAGTTCCTATTCATTTTAAGGAATTTTAAATATGTACCACCAAACACGCTTTTCCATGATATAGTAAAAAATGGATAGTATTCTAAAAGTAAATTGAAGTACAAAAAAGATTTCCGTATATGCTCAAACATACAATCCCGAAAAAATACAGGGGTAATATTACTTTCAGTTCATAGAAAGGGTTAATAAAGCTAGCTACAGATGCCAAGAGTATTTTAAAATTTTGATAAGTAAATTCCAAAAGTAAGTTAAAGATATATCACCTTTTCATACATCTTTATGGCTGGTGTATTTGATGCTCTCACAAAAAGATCAACAAAGTAACCCTTATCACTGCCAAGAGAAATTTCTCGTTAATGACAGAGCTGAGAAATACAGGAAAAATGCCTTAAATACTCCAAAGATTCTGAATACTTATTCTGATAAGAAAGAATAGTATGAGAGGAAGAAAAATACAGTTGCACTGGGCCTAGGTACAGGTGGAATATGTGTGGGGTGGGATCAAGATAGGTCTTAGGATCATTTTACCGATCACAATATGTGTAGTCAAGAAAAACAAATTTGGGATTTCTTATTAATGTAACATAAGGCTCTCTGCAAACGGATGGACAAGTTTAATCATGCTTCTATTTCCAACAAACTAAACTACAGCAGCGCAATAACAGTTACATCTTAATCAATATATATGGCCCTCTTACATCTTATCACTGAACTCTTCAAGCAGGTTCATGAGTTTCTTGGCCAATTGCTGCCTGCGATATTCTGGAGCAACAGTTACTGCAGTTACATGACCATGCCATGACTCACCTTGCCCTTCAACCTTTCCCATAACTGCAATCATAATAGAACCAGGCACCTATTTAGCATTTCTTTATCTATCAGACTTAAAAAAGGAGAAGCAAGAAATGGGGGAAAACAACAGATGCTAAGCATATTTGCATCAAGAAGAAAGCCAAAACGTGTTAGTGGCCAATCAGCAATATCTTCTGTATTCTTACATAACCTGAATGACTCTAAATTACCAAACATCAGATAAGCCTCACCAACACCTCATCCTCTAGTAATAAATTTCCGGAACATTTTTGTCAACAATAGGTCATGCAAACAAATCCTAAGCACTCAAGAAAATCTCTGCAAGTAGTAGATTCTTAGCACGATGCAGAGTAAGAAGAACCCATTTCTTAATCCCAATTCTCTCCTCCCACAACCTCCTAATAATTACAAGTTCAATTCTATTAATTACAAGTAGACAGATGACTTCATACTAAAGCTGATAGCCTCATACAATAAACATTTTTAAAAAGTGAAAGAAATGGCCCTCATATACCAAATTATGCGCTAATTAAGAATAATATCAAGCTTGTATATAAGAAAATCTTATTCGCAACTTCTTAAACTTACGATGGAAATTCTTTCAACTATGATAAATCTTATTCGCAACTTCTTAAACTTACAATGGAAATTCTTTCAACCATGATGAAATGGGATATACAAGAATTTGCCATAATTTAGCTATAATAATAAGACAACGTAATTTTCCAGGAGCAAAAGAAATATCAGAGAGAGAGGCATGAAAGAATATAATAGAATCCGGTGTTTACTGTAACCCATGATTCGGTTTCCAGGGGCTTCGGCAACATGAAAATAATCGGGCCATCTTGCTAAATAGGTCATATAGAAAGACATATTGAACTGCAAATCACAGATTATTAGAAAGAAAAAAAAACACACATAAGAATCCCATTTTAACATAATTAGCAAATTGAAGAAAAGTATTAATAACAGCTAAAACAAGAAGCAATTTTTCAGCTTACGGTTTCAGTGAGATGATCAAGATTGACAGAAGTGAATCGAAGCAGATCATTGCAGCAAAATCTGCGAATCGTAGTCATCTCTCCCTATCTCTGTATCTCTAGCTCTCGTGAAACTCTGAAGCCCCGAAATAACTCAACCCGTACTTTTGGAATAGACATTTTTTTAATGTACCCGTATTGGACGACCCGACCCGAATGTTCCAGGTTTCCCTTTATTAACCCACAACAATACAACATAAAGTATTTATCTTTTTCTCCATCTAATTGAGAAAGTATTATCAATTTATCTTCTTCTCCCCCAAGTTTGAGAGCCTGAGAGACCCATCGAAACCCTAGAATGGACCTGCTGAAGCAAGAGATCCTCAAGAAACGGCAGAGACTCGCCGAAGATACCGGCGGGAAGCGAGTCTTTAAGCGCTTTGAGATCGAACAGAAGCAAATCCAGAAGCTTCGGGAGGAAGAGAAGCACGAATTAGAAGCCAAAGCCCAGCGCCAAACCACCGCCTCCACCGCCACCACAACCACCGCCAATTCCGCCACCAAATCAAACCCTAATTCGACTGCCACCACCTCCTCGGCAATCACCTCCTCCTCCGCCGCCACGTCCTCCAAATCCCTAACCGACGAGCAAAACATCGACAAGATCAACCTCCCCAGACAGGAAGTCATCCGCCGCCTCCGGCTCCTAAAGCAGCCCATCACTCTATTCGGCGAAGACGACGACGCTAGGCTCGAGCGGCTCAAGTACGTGTTGAAGGCCGGTCTGTTCGAGGTCGACAGCGACATGACGGAGGGACAGACGAACGACTTCCTCCGCGACATCGCGGAGCTGAGGAAGCGGCAGAAGTCGGGGATTTTGAGTGACAGGAAGCGGCAGAAGGCCGACGCTGACAGCGCGATGGTGGAGGACGGCGACGGCGGGGGCCATGACGATGAGCTGAGCGACGGGTGGTCGAGCGGCGTCGACGCCGAAAAAGACTTGAAGCGAATGAAGGCGAATTTCGAGGAGTTGTGTAAGGAGGATAAGATTCTGGTGTTCTTCAAGAGGCTATTGAATGAGTGGAACCAGGAGCTGCGTGAGATGCCAGATGTTGAGAAACGAACTGCGAAAGGGAAGGCCATGGTTGCCACTTTTAAGCAATGCGCGCGGTACCTGCATCCTCTGTTCAAGTTTTGTAGGAAGAAGGTAGGTGAATTATTGCTGTTGATGCTTTAAATGCTGTTTGGAATATATTGTTTTAGTTCAATTCAATGGTGCAAAGTCTGGAACTTTAGTGGAATTGAATACTTGTTTGAATATGATCATCACCGTTATAATAAGCTTGAGCTAAGAGAAACTCAAGACCATTCCTTTTTGGGTGTAAACCCACAGAATGGTCTCACAATTTAGAACCCTAGTAGCCCTAGGTCCCTGTGAGTGATACCCATCTTAACATTCCACATATGCAACATTGGGAATTGCAGTGGAGGCTTCATAGTTGCTCATAGTCGAAACCAGATGTTGCTTGAGAATAGAGATGGCTTTATGTAATCTGTTTCATGCCTTGCAATTTTTAAGGTCGTTCTAATTGTGGTTTTAATTGCTACTACACAATTTATGTCTTGTGCACACTGTATCATTCAATTGGTATAATATAATTCTATGTGCAGATCCTTCCAGATGATATTCGACAAGCGTTGATGGTGGTGGTTGAATGCTGCATGAAGCGAGACTATCTAGCAGCAATGGACCAGTACATTAAGATGGCCATTGGGAATGCACCATGGCCAATTGGTGTCACTATGGTTGGTATCCATGAACGTTCAGCTCGTGAGAAAATCTACACCAACAGTGTTGCTCACATTATGAATGACGAAACTACTCGCAAGTACTTGCAGTCAGTCAAGAGATTGATGACCTTCTGCCAACGACGCTACCCTGCTATGCCATCAAAGGCAGTTGAGTTCAACAGCTTGGCTAATGGTAGTGATTTGCAGTCGCTGCTAGCATCAGAGAGGGTCAATGGCGGTACTCAAGCCACAGAGGAAAGGCTTTGGATAATGCCTGCTCCAAAGGAGAGCTAGCCAGCCATGTATCATGTGTGAATTTTCTTAATCCATCACATTTCTTGGTATTGTGGGATTGATTAGTATGGCAGGACGAATTATTTGGAAAGGACTGCATGATTAGCTAGACAAACTGAAAACATGTTAAGAATTTAAGATTTAGCTTCTATTATTTTGTTTTTCTTCCCTTTTTTCCTTAGGAAGAAAGAAGCTAGTGTGAGGAGCCAAAGCACTAAGATTTATATTGACATTATTTGGCTTCTGAAAATGTTCCACACAGAGCTTTTGCACGATCAATTATTCAATTAATAACCATTAATATTCACTAATCTCGACTAACACCTTCTATCCAGTAAACTCACCATATTTTACAAACTTGCAAATGCATAGAAAGACAAGAGACAACTTTGGTGACGTTTAATCAAGATAATGGGGTCTTACAAACCAAAGGTGTCTTCAACGCCATTAGTCACCTTCCTCCTCCGCTCAGCAATCATATCTGCATATGCCTGACAAATCGAAGAAATACTCAAAAAAGGGCAATAATACTTGTTTTCTTCTTTCAGTCTTTGGCTGAAAGAATGCGGATATAACAGTAATCTCAGTGGAGAAGTGGTAAGGTCTAAAGTCTGAACCTTTGGGTAAGAATACAGAAAGATGTACCACCATGTACCAATTAGTAAGGCTGCCAAGGTTGTGACTAAAAATGATTGCAGAATCAGCCAGCTACAGGCAATCACTAGGACCCCAGTCAGTGTAATCGTCCATGGTTGACACCTAGAAACAAAATTGAAAATAGGAACCAAAATGAAGCACAACCACATATGCAAAAAGCCCAGAATTGTTACAACTTAAAAGCACTTGAGTCCAGAATTATACATATAATGGCACAAAAGATGAACCAGAAAAAAATTTCTTTTCTTTTAAAAGGATAACCTGAAAACTCGGTTCCTTGAGAAAAATGAACAAAAAGACCAAACCAAAATTAAAGTTCTTGAAACAAAGAGCTAAAAAATTCAAATTACTGGCCAGTGCAGATCCAAAAGAATCAATTTTTAAACAAAAGGATTGTAAGTTGGAAACCAAGAAAGGTAAACCAAATTTGCAGTCAAGATTATGGCAAATAGCCTACAAATGGCGGCGAACAAAAACGCAATAGAAACGATTAAAGGGTGAACAAAAAAGGTTGAAGAGTTTTGATTATGAAATAACAGTGAACACTACGACTCAGGAAGGGAAGGCTCACCAGGATGGTTTAGTGTCCCAAACAGAGTCATATTCGAGAGAAAGGTAGTTCATGTAGCCATCCATATCATCAACAACACCGCTTTCATCCAAGAACTGAGACTCTTTTGGGTCAACTGAATTGCTGCGAAAAACAACATTTTTGCTGCGAAACCTTCTTGATGTTGAACAAGTTAAAGAGATGTGTGGCCAGAAAATGGGGTTTGGGTTGCAGAGATGGGTTTGTGAAGAGGCGATATGGGGTCGCGGTGGAGCATAATGAGTAAGAGGGAAGAGAGAGAGAGTTCCCATTTTGTCACTTTCATAATAAAAGCAAAATATCTATTTGCTATACTTTATAATTCTTGCTTTGATTATAGGCTTACAGGCCTGTTCACTAACTTGGGCTGGGTCATAACCACAAATGTGTGCCCTGAGTTCAATGACCAATTGACATATCAATTGTGTCAGATACTCATGTCTTCGATTTTTCCTGGACTGCATTTTGACTATAAATTTATGCACAAGTCAACAAAATTTCATATCCATACATTAAAAGAACTAGCTAAGTAGCTAGTGACCACACCAAAATGAATCATGTTTGACATACAAAGAGAAACAAGTCCAAAAATAGGTGTGAATTGTGAAACTCGAATGTTTACAGCTCTACCATAATCTGTCTGTATAATCTCAAATTCCTCATTATATACTAATGTTTACAACAAGGGAAAAATGGTTGTTAAGTATTATAACATCTGAAAGCTTCATGATAAGTTATCATGCATCTTGAACCCAAATCCTGACAGTTCTATCACTATCAAGAGCTGCAGAGGCAATCTTATTCTCTGTTGGATGACAGGTAACGGAGACGACAGTAGCAGAATGGCCTTCAAGTTTCTGAACCATAGTCTTCTGCTGAAGATCCCATAAGTAGACACAGTGATCCTCCGAGCCACTAACAATGTATTTACCATTTGTCACTGAAAATGTGGATGTTATGCAATACACTTTGTTCACATGGCCTGTGTAGATCTTTAAGAACTTCCCCGTTGAGTAGTTCCACAGCTTCTGCACCCAGAAAACATAATTTACATATCAATTAACCACAGCTAAACAAAATCACAATATTAAAACCATTCAAATTTCATAATTCCCAATAACATAATGCAAAATATACACACTAATTGCTCAGCATCTCAGCCCTATAATGGTGAAATACCCATTACCCAGTACCTATTTTTCTATAGGAATTAATTAATTACACAGTTAAGCCCCTCAAACTCAAAACCAAATTGCAACCCAATTGAATAAACTGCTTATCAATGATATAGATCAAAACTTTCACAATGAGAATTGCCGAAAAAAAAGAAGAAGAGAAATTAAAGTTCTTACGAGGGTGTCATTGAGAGTGGCGACGAGTATGAACTTGCCGTTGGGAGAGAACTTGGCGAAGGAGACGGCAGGGACCTTATCGTCGATGAGGGTCTTCAAGCAAGTGCCGGAGGCGGTGTCCCAAATCTTGCAAGAGCCATCGTGACTGCCGGAGACGATTAGCGAGCCGTCGCGATTGAAGTGCACAGAGGTGACGGGCTGCGAGTGGGCCCGGATGGCGTGGAGGCACTTGCCAGTCTTGACCTCCCAAATACGAATCGTTTCGTCGAAGGAGCCGGAGACAATGAGGTTGGACTGGGGATTGAAGTTGACGCAAAAGACGAGGTCGGAGTGGCCGCGGAGGGTCTTGACGCACTCGCCGGTGGAGGCGCGTGCGTCCCAGATGCGGAGGGTTTTGTCGTCGGAGGCGGAGCAGATGTAGTGGGAGTCTGAGGACCAGGCCAGGTCGGAGATGCCGTCGGAGTGGCCCACCAGGCGGCGCAGGAGGGCTAGGGTGGACGACGACCAAAGGATTACGGTCTTGTCGAGAGACGCCGAGGCGAGAAGGGTGCCGTCGTTCGAGAACTTCACGCACGAGACGGCGCGTTCGTGGCCGCGCAGGGTCTTCAGGTGGCGGTAGGGTCTGTACGGCGGCGATGCTTGGCCGCTGCCACTGCTGGCCATTGCGTGTCTGCCCTCAACTTTTCGCACTCTAGAAAGCCTTTTCCTTTTTCTATAAGAATATATACCCCCTCATTTTCTTTTTCTGAATGTATACCATGCGCATGCCCTATTCGTCTTTCATCTTCTTTCTAATTTCTATGAATCGAATTTACAAATGGACCTCTCTCGTTTACTAACCCCACCTCCTAATACTATTTTTCATAAGAAAATACCGACTTTACCTCTAACTCTAAGAGAAATTTAAACAAAAAAAAAATACCGATCATTTTGACATGATGTGTGTATTGACCCGCCTGTGAGTAAAATTACGGCGTCTATATTATCTCTCGTCACATGCTATGTGAAATGAAAGATTAACCAAACTTTTAGCACTACAGTGAATCGCAAGTTAATATGTTTTGCATGAGTTTAGTTTAGTTATAATACTTGTCGAGATAGAAAAAGATCATTCATTCACGATTCATTCAACAGATTTTGCCCGCATATGGGGGTACTGCTACAAAGATAATACACTGTTGGCTACTGGGGGCTCATTTAATCAAACACAAAACGAACTAAATTGAGCTGAAAGCATCCACCAACAATCCCATGAATAAAAATGAGGAAATTAAAGCGGATAATTGGGAAGAAAAAAGCCACCAGTGAACTTGATATACGAAATTGGGATTCTCTAGGTTCAGCCACACAAGGCCGTTCAATGGACAAGGATGATGATATTCATATGGCACGCCTACTGTCCACAAGTCTATTTGTCGTTCACAGTTAAGCCGGCATCTCATATACGCCTCCCCCCTCACTTTTGTAGGCATACGAGCACTCTGTTAGAGGATGCATAAGGATATACGTAAGTGGTGTGAACCTATTAAAATTTACAATGAACCATGCATCATATAAAGTTCAAGAAACATAGGTCGGCATGTTTATGTTTCCACATGAATCTTCTTAAATTCACAGATCATCATGGCATATGACAATTTAAAACTAATCCACAAGCTACTGGCAGAATCAAGAAGTATATGTACACCTCGAGCATGGAACCCTACCCAATATCTCTCTCATCATTTGCAGGAATTAATCTTGAAGAGCACAAGAACCATAACATACTGTGTAAAATTGATGCAATCTCAAGCAATGAATCTAAAATAATTCCAAACAGGATCACCCTACTTACAAACTACAACCTGCCGCAACTGCTTATTTTTCCTATGTGTGTGTGTGTGTGTGTGTGAGAGAGAGAGAGAGGTACATGATCCATTGGTGACCACAGATTTCAATCCTTGCCATGCTTGGTACTTCTCCTACACAGCCAGAAAGTCTACCTCATCTGAGCTTTCCTCATAAACTACATAACCAGCATCTCGAGCATCCTCGTTTCCACTGCCATGATCACTATTGTAACTGCTCTCAGAAAAACTCACAAACATTGAACTATCTGATGTATGACTGCTCATCTGTGATGGTAGACTTATATCACTATATGGCTCGCTGTCAAACATTTGATCAACGTCGATGTAACTGTAAAAAAATTCAGAACCCGAGAAAATAATGATAAACAAATTTTCAAATACCTACTAATTTTATATTTGAAAAATAATATAAAATGAAGAACAGAAAACAAAAAATTGAAGTTCCAGTAGCAAATACAACAGTTGAAGAATAAGTCAACCTTGCTTCTGATGGAAACTCAGCCAGCACAAAGAGATTAGGCCTTTCTTCCAACACCTGTTTTATGGGAATGGCACTGCACAATATCGACAAATTATTTCACTCATAAGATCTCTATGCGATATGCTAGGAACTGAAGATCAGATGCCACAAGCAAGGATGGTGGTTTAAGAGATGGGAGAGCTCTATTCCACTGCATAACCCAACAACCCAACCAAAGAAAAATGGAAAAAAATAAATCCACAGGACAAACCCATTACCTCAAGCTGTAGCATCTGTCATACCAGTCACCCTCAGATGCCAAGCCTTCCCTATTAGATATGTCCTGTTTGAGGCATTAGCCAAAGTCAGATTGGAAAAGCAAGCATCACACTGGAAACCTGAAACTTTATATGCAAGCTTACGAAAAGAATATGATCAATTTCTATCGACCTACAAGATGTCTAAGGAACTTGAAATCCCCAGAATGAACTGCTGTCAACAATCGAGCAACTTCCACCTTCAAATGACAATTCAAGTTTCAGATATACATATATATATATATATATAGAGAGAGAGAGAGAGAGAGAGAGAGAGAGAGAGAGAGAGAGCAGAAGAGGAGGGGAAGCTTGAAGTCATCACCACTTTGAGATGCATACAATCCCGTAAAATCAAGACTTCCAGCAGAATCCCACCTGTGCTGTTTCCAAGGTTCCTAAGAAATAAAAATTTCGCCCAAGTCTCAGGCATAGAGAGTGATATAGGACAGAAAATAAACTAGAAGAATAACACCGTATTCTGCTAGAGAAACCTTGAATCCACAAGAAAATTGGAACTCTCAATGAGAGAATTATAGATGAGTTTTCTGATGGAAGTTGGGAATACCAAATCAAGGGTAAAAGTCACCCTCACATAGCTGTAGAATAAGGAAACTTAAGAGTCTAGACTATTAAATGTGACTCTTGAGTGATACAAGAATGCAACTGAAATGCTTAGATAACTGACCTTAGAAATGCCCCTGTGATAGAGTAGGATGTTGAAAAATCAACGTACTTTAATTTCTTAAATCCCTGCACAAGTACTTAGAGATTAAATTTTGCAGTCTGACTAAAAGAAATTATCTTTCACCAATTTAGAACTCAATTTTGTATTCGCATCACTAACCAAATAACAAAAGCATAGAAATCTAACTTGCTGACTGAAAACATCAGCCATAACTGTAAAAGTTAAATTCTCTCTCTCTCAGCCATCACACGCATAATGACTCATACAGAAACTGTCTCAATATAATGTTACAAGTCAACTATTACACAAAACAATATAAACCTTGCGACAATTATTGTTTCTCAAAATGCACAAGACATACCTTAACTAGTGTACGAACTTTATAATCATGCAACTTAAACCCTCTGAGGGCCAATGAAGTCAGATGAGGGCAATTGTTCACAAGATCAACACAGGTTGGTGATTTCAAACTGTCATCTCTACCTGACATTCGGAAAATACATGTGTAAGTATATATTCCGAAGACATAAACCGGGGTTCCTCATGAAGAAGATGCCATACCTGATTTTGAAGATTCAAAGAACAAACGCTCTATCATGTGACAGTTTGCGCTCACCGACATCAATGTTTGCCTCAATTCAACATGACTAGAGATTGCACAAAAGTAAAATTCTGAAGTAAAACACTTATACTATGATCCAACAAAAAGATTACAAAAGCAAAAACCAAAACTTACAGGCCAACGATTTCCAGATCAAGAAGAGATGGACAGGCTGCTAATGCCACACAAAGTGACGTATTATCCATTCTTTCAATATTGTAAAGGTGCAACCTTTTTAAAAGATACCTTACATAACAAAAAGAAATCATAAGACACCAAGGAAACTGCACAAACCAAATTTCCAAGTCATTTAATTCAAGCATACCCTGGAGCACCACCGTCCCCACCTAAAGGGCTTAAACAGGATCTAGTAAGAATGGATGACTCCTTCCCTTGTCTGGATCTCTTATCATTCCATGAAAAGTTGGATACATCTACAGAATTTCTGATGGTATAAACTAACGGCTGACAAGATCCAAGTGACGTAGTTGGGCCAGGAACTACACCAAGCTTAAGAGACCTGAATAATCAATTAAGAAGGAAGAATAAATTATGAGATTACAAATGTCAGCCACAGAAATGTTTCTCAATTTTCACGAGGGCAAAAAATCATAGATTGTTAAGATTAAAGAATTTCTTGGAAAGAAAAAAAAAAAAAAAACTCTTACTGGAGAGCTTTCCCAGCTCGGTGAATCATTGTGGAAACTACGGCATTGTTTACTTTCGGGACAACTGTTGTCAAGTCAATATTGGCATAGCAAGAAGTATCCATGGCACATTTATTAAACATTGAACAAGTAGCTGCAGCATAGCATAGGCTTTGTGTATCAAGCATGGAAAATACCTGCATACCACCACAATTATTCAGATAATGCACTTCCTATCTAAATGTTCAAAATTAAATACTATCCACAAAATGAATGACAAAATAGACATTTTCTGTAAGAAAGTATTATAATTGATTTGGATTTGATAAGGACATTAATCACATATGGATTATGGAATCGCATAAACAGCAATCAACATGCAGATAAGAGACCAGACCAATGCGAAAACGCACAAATCGAAATTCGATTAGATTCGCGCATTGCAAATGAATTTCAATCAACTAAAAGAAGAAATTTCAATCGAATCACGAAATCCGATAAATTGACATGATCAAAAAACACTGGAATAATTTAGATTAAGAATTATTTTTTGGCAATAAAACTGAAACGTACTTTGATGGTGAGGTCGGGAGGGAGAACCCAGGCGAGAGAGTTGTGCTTAGAGGCGCGTTTTCTCGCAGAGCGTTTGCCGGCCTCGAGGAGCACGGAGCCCAACTGGAGCGCGCGATCGATAAGCTTGGTCTGATCCGCATCGCAGGCCCTGGACTCGAGGAGCCGCTCGAAGGAGACGTCGATGGCGAGAGGCTGCGAGTCCGAAAACTCAAGGAACGTCTCGAGGAGCTGGTCCCGGTCGAACTGGTTCAGATTTGGGATTCTAGGGTTTTGTGAGGGGCAGGGTCGCTTCGCCATCGATGACGGGCTGTGCAGGAGGGTATCCATACCGGGTGGATATCAGAGGGAATAGAGAGTTTTTGGAGGTTGAGAGAAAGGAAATGGGGTGTTCGTTCTGTGCCACGTGTACGTTGTTTGTGTGTTTGGAAGATAGCTGGCTCGGTCATTTTATCAGAGCCTCTGTAAATGACATGAGGGTCTACGATTACAATTCGGCTGCATCCTATGCTTGAAAGATTTCATCAGGTACAATCGCTCAAGCGAAAATGTTGTAGGATCGCTAACATGTAAAGATTCCTGCCACGTATTTAGTTTAATTACAAAATTAATTTTACTCGAAAAAACTCAAAAGTAATTTATATTTAAGTTAAATCCATTTATTTATTTACTCCTTAAAATATTATTAATTTATGAACATTTAGCCAAATTCTTTTCTTATTTTTTCAACTATCTTTACATGTGATGTACAATATTGGACAATAATGCAATTTTTTTTTTTTCAAAAGAGGGAAATGTTCGAATTAAAGTATTTAGGAGAAGTTTTTATCATTGACTAACTAAATCAATCTCAATTCATTATTTGCCTCAATTTTTATATCAATTTTTTCTTACCAACTTATGTCACATGTTTTTATTTGGCTAAACACCTATTATAAAACTATAATATTAAAAGACTCCTCTTTGCTTATATATTAAGTTTTAATTTTTAAATTTTGAGATGGTAATTATACACCTTAAAATAAACAACCATCTCGAGAATGAGATGAAAATTATTAATAAAAGAGTTGCTTCAAAATGAATTATTTTTAATAATAATGGGGTGGTTTGCATATAGGTTGGGAACAAAATTTGGGGAAAAAAAAGAGTCAATATAAATAGCATTTTCCTTGTTTTAATTATCCAAAAAGAAAAAAAAAAAGTAGATATCTTTTCAAGTCAGTCATTCTCCTCAAATCAGGGAAGAAGTGAAGCTACTCAGGAACGACTTCAGAATAAGGTCTTCAGCTCTTGCTTTTCATTAAACTCGGAGATTGAATAAGAGCAATTACTCATTTCTTTTTGTAAAGAATGTGCATAGAAGGTTCAAGACAATTTTACCACTAATTAATTCGTTCCCATTAGATTTCCAGATATGAATTTTGTGTATATACCTATTCTACCCCAGACATCAAACTTGCAAAAGATTTCTTGACTATGCATCATGTTCTTGGTACGTAAATTTACATACAACTAGAGTTTTTCAGACCCATCTGCTGATACATAAAATACATAATAAATAAGCATTAAAACAACTAAGGAAAGAGGAGAAACAAACATCACCCTTAAAGACTCAATTACTGTATTTTTCACATTCACATATGTTTCCTTTTCTCTAATCAAAAACGTCAGTTTCAAGTTCAAGTTTTTGTCCACACTCAGAAAATGAAACTACACACTTCTGGGTTCTATTCATTCTTCCAAGCCTGCAAAATCAGTGAGAAACCAAGACCCTGCAGCTGGGAATCTCTTAGTTGCTGAGAGGAAGACCAAGTCAATACAGAAGGGTCCAGAATTGGCTGACCAGTCCACAAATTGTCAGCATTATTAAGGCAAGTTTGGAACATGAACACTGCATTGCCCATGGCATTACCAAAGAGCCAATTGTGGACATCCCAAAACACTTCAATCCTAAGCCCATCAACCAAAATGGTGTGGTTGCCTCTGAACTTCCAATTCAGCCTCTTCACCTGCATCACCATCTTGCTGTCAATGCAGATCACAAGGTATGGCTCATGAAGCCCAACAGTCTCACACTCAATGGTGACATCATGGGTCTGTCCCTTATCACAAAACTGAGCCTTTGCACCATAAAACTTCTTCCCAAAGATGTGTTCTCTCTTAGCAATGAAAGTGGCATCGGAGCCAACAACTGGGTCTTTGAAAGCCTCCCTTTTCAAGTCCCCAAGAAGTAGAACCATTTCATGGTTGAACATAACAGCCAAATAAAACCTCTCTAATGGCTCAGGTCCTGAACCAAATTTAGCATTGGTTAAGTCCCAATAAATGTCAATTTTGCTAGAATCCACCTCTAAATTCCTGCACCCTTTTCTCTTGGAGAACAGCCATGGCTTTATATCGACCTTACAGAGGCACTGACTGGCTGCATCATCAATTTCAATGCTAAGGCCTTGACCCATTAAATTTTTGGTCCATGTGACGGTAATCAAGCACAAACGGCCGCGTAGTTTGCACTGATAGACACAAGAAACCAAGTTCTGAGCAATTTTTGTGGTTCTTGATGATGATGATGAATCAGCAACTTGAACACCATTTTCACCAAAACAAGAAGGAAAGTCCCTCATGATCATATATATATACCAACAAAGATGAAAAATTTCTTTCTGAATCTTGCTGGATTCGTTAAGAACTTGAGGTGAAAAAGAAAGAATGCAGGCAGAGGCAGTATATAAATTGATACACAGAGAAAGGGACTTCTACCTTAAGAGCCTATCATTCACATGATCCAAAACCAGCTTCTGAATGCTTCAGTTTTATCTGTGTGCCTGCTTCTTGAGGCCATAGATAGATTTGATTATCACCGTCAATGTTTTTGACCACTGCAACTGAAGAAACACACAAATTTTTGATGAGAATTAAAAACTGATTTGATAGTGAAAGGTATGGGCAGAGAAGAGTAGAGAGCTTAAGTCACATGGCATGAATAAGAAAAGGCCTGAATATGAAATAAACGGCAAATCCCAACAGGGTATTATTTTGCTGGAAAAGGTTGGTTTACAGATTACGTTACACAAATGCCCAAAAGAAAAAAGCTCTCTCTCTCTCTCTATCTCACAAACACACATATTTGCACTCTTTCTTTTGTCCATAATTAAAAGAACCATAATGGGGCCTCCCTTTAACTGACATTACACATGCATTAGAGCTGAAAACACAAAGATTGCAGTCCAAAAACGCTAACTTTTGAACATTTATTCCACCATGGAAATCGTTTTTTGCTTTTCTATAATTGGTTGTCACCTTTGCCAAGTGAGACAAACAAATTTCTTTGGCAGCAATGTAACAAATTTAAAAGTTGTTTTCTTAAAGTGAAAAAGGAGCAGACACCATAATGGAAAATTTACATGCTTGTATAAAACAATGGGCATTTACCTGGCTGGTGTAACATCCACTAGTTATGCAAAGCATTTCTATTCTTTTACTTTCACCATCCATGAGTTATACTTGTTCTGTTTTCTTCTAGCAACATAGCTTCACGCCTTCAACAAAGTTAGTAGAGCCCATACACAATTGCTTACTCAATGGCAAGGAAAGTGGAGAGGGTCTAGGACAGTAGGGCTCTTAGTCTTAGGTGGGCTCCCACAGGCATGGACATTAACTTGTAGGCGCAGTTGCCTTTGACCAAAACCACTCAGAAAACCAAGACTTGCCTGATGTGGTACCAAATTCAGACCCAGAATTCGTTTTCGCTTTTTAAGTAGAAATCTATTAATCTATGCCTAGCAACAAAATTACACACTCCACTATGGTCCTTTCTTTTCTCGTTTTGGTTGGTAGGAACTCACTCAATTATGATCATAATTATGGCTGTTAGGGACTCGATTGTCTTTGTATTTTGTAAAGATTTAAGACTTTTTTCATATGCTAGCTAATAGCAAAGAGCCATGTCCTGCAAATTTAATGGGGGTTGGTTTTGTCTTCTACTTATAGACTTATAGTGCTATTATTTTAAGCAACATTAATATGGTGAATGCATGAGACATGGGTTTTTACTTTGTTGAATTTATAGACAGATATTTCTATAACTGATTGCTCACTAGGAAAAATCATTTCTTGACAACTCGGGGATGGGGGTGCCCCCACCTTGCACAAACTCATTAAACGAACATACACTAAATTATGGATGGGCCTACTCTGTGAATTTGGTAAAAGAAATGATAGATTACTCGCTCTGATTGAAATTTAAGCTTAACGGACAATTAAGATATTGTCTGCACCACTCACTTCATCTTACTTAAGAGAGCAGCAATTTTTTTGACAAACCCATCATTCTAATTGACCATTTCATGCTCTCTCTCTCTCCCTCTCATGCGTGACCCTTGTTGGTCAATTTGCCTCCCTCTTATCTATTATACCTTCTTAATTCTTTCTGAATAATTGTAATAATGAATGTAAACTCACTTGCTGTTTATGATCAAAGGCTGAATTTGAAGCTCTCACCTTTCAAATTAATTACCTTCTCAACATGTTTTGCCAGCCCATTAGTCATCACTCTCCCATGTGCTGATAGCTCCAACCCATATAAGGTGTATGACCCACAGTCACCCTTATCAGCATCAACCTCAAGTGAGTTTTGTTCTGCTTACAAACATGGCTGACCCAATGAATCCATGAAATCAAAGCTCAATATTATGTAGGGCCTATAGGTACTCGATGATATCTAAAACAGAGGTCAACAAAGTTTGATTGCAAGTCTTCAATATGAAGGTCGTCAATAATGAAAAGAAAGAAGCAGGGCACTAATGCAGCATGAGCAACTATCACCTTTGAACCACATGAAATAATTGAGCACCCCTTACACTATCTTAAGGACTCTCACATAGTCACATCAGTGTTTACTGAGCATTCATGCGCATGCCTGTAAGGATATGCATCCAAGCTTGAATCTTTCTTAATCTATTGACCAACCAAGTCATGCGCATGCAAACCGTTTATAATATTATAGCAGGATAAATGTATGGCAACTAACCCCCTTCACACACAATGAAGTCATAGGCCTGAATTTATCACCCACTAAAAAACAACCTAAGCTGTTGGGTCAAAGATTATACCTTTGGATTTTGAAGGCAGACGCACTTCAGCATTTGTTTCAATATGGGTCTAACATATGAATATGAAGTGGGTTCAAAAGCTTGCACATCACAGCTACAAGGTTCAATATGATGAAAGTCTCCACTGTTGTCAAATACAGAGGTAATTTTCCAAATTTGATCATATCAATCTACATACATTAAGCTTTAACTGTTACCCGAGAGGGGTGACTACCCTTACAACAAAATTAAGACTGAAAACTTAAACAAGAAGCGCACCCAGCCACCTATCATCTTGTATTTCATTATCTCCACCAATATCTTTGTCCCATCATAATAATCCCGGTTAACATGCTCGAAACCTTTTCTACCCAATGCTTTAGCGCTGATGTTTGTGTTGTGGCACACAAAATCTAAGATTCCAATAGTGAGCTTCAAGCTTCTAAATCCTCTACATATCTCAACTCCGGATATCAAGAACATATGCAGCATCTGGGCCAGAAACGCCTTCCAGTAGCATAAGCAGACTGCAATTTCCAACTGCATAGAGTTGTCATTATTGATTAAATAGTGAGCACATACAGAAGGTCAAAAGAAGAAGAAACTAGCTTCAGATGAACAAATATTCTTGTTCATGGTTCTATTCTAAGTACAAAGGGTCCATCCAGATTTCTTTATACACTCAGAAATTTAGCAAAACTAATACAATTGTTTTTCACTAGAAAAACTATAAAGAAAAAGAAACAGCATAAACTTCAAAACCGACTCACCTCCACTCAACTAAAGCAGGGAGGAAAAAGGGGGGGGGGGGGGGGGGGNAACAAATAGGGGGGGGGGGAGGAGAGGGGAGAAATACCTCCCAATCACCACCAACCATCCTTGTAAGTCCCCCTACACACACTAGAACAGAAAGACACACCACAAACAACCGCTGAAACACAAAAGTACTCAAACTCCATTGCATGTCCCTAATTTGAAGCATGCATACAAATGACTCAACTGCACCGGTATTCTGACTAAAGCCCCCTAGTACTTTTTCTCAATACTTTTCCATTTCTCTAAATTCTGCAGACCAGGTTCTATCCCTGATATTTTAGCACTTTAGGTCGTCTCCATCTAATTCACTTAACTCGAATAGACATATATAGATACTCATCTGATTCAGTTATTACATATTATGTAATCAAAATCATCCCAACTCCTTTTCCTTATGCACGAACTATCAAATTCAAACTAGAAAAAAAAAAATTCCAGCATAACAAACAATGCAGGCTTCTTCTGCAAACATTAGCGTGGTTGGTTTCCAAACTTTGATATCTAATGCATTAAAAAGATACTAACTTTAAGCACTGAAATAGGAGATAAAACAAACCAAAGCATCCAATTCAATAGTACTCAAAATCAAACATAGTTCGTGAAACAACTCAGATAGCAGTACACATACATGAAACTAAGCATCAGCACCCTCTGAGGCCTTGCCACCAAAGGGGTCATGAGAAGGGCCAACATCCTGCCCAATATGGCGCTGAACCAACCGCTGCAAATCAGCCATAACCTTGTGCTCACGCTTCGCCTTTTCCTCATAATTGAACATGGCCAACGCTCGCTTATCCTCAGCACTATAAACCTGGTTTTCTTTTCTAATACGAATGGCATTCATCCTCTGGTGCCTACTACCACTCATCACATAGCCAAGACCCTCAAACTTCTGAATCTCCTCCGCGGACAGACCCACTTCACCTCTTCGTGGAATACGCTTCCCTTGCTGAACATACTGTGCAATGGCATCACCTTCACCGGGCCGAAGTGCCCCACCATAACTAATATGCCCTTCAGCTCTGGGCAATGGCATTGGCCCAACCACAGGTTCATCATCCAATGCAGGCTTCTTCTGGGACTCAAAAATTTCCTTTAACTTCAATGCCTCAGCATTATTCTCATCCATTATCACCTCCTCTTCAACTATAGCCTTAGCCTTGGCATCAACTTCAGAATCCAAACTCTTCTCCGAATGCGAACTCTCACTCTCCGATTCGGACTGTTTCTTCGTCTTACTTCGATTGCGAGACTTTCGCTGCTTCTTCTTCGACTTTACGCGATTATCCGCTTCAGAATCAGATTCGGAAGCCTCACTTTCACTTGATTCACTCTCATCTGAATCGCTACTACGCCTACTCTTCCTTCTTCTTCTTTCTCTTCTACTCTTCTTTCGCCTACTTCTACTTTTCGATTTCTTTCTCCTCTTGCGAACCTCTTCTTCATCCGATTCATCATCGCTCTCGCTCTCGTTCTCACTCTCCGATTCGCTATCACTATATTTTGATTTCCTACGTCTACGCTTAGAACCCGAACTCTTCCTCCTTTTCCTCGACCGCAAATCCTCAGATTCCGATTCCGATTCCGACCCAGATTCAGACTTGGCCTTCTCTTTCTTTTTCTCGCTCGAATCGCTCTTGTCCTCGCCATACCACTCGGAAATCTCATCAGCCTTATCTTCCACTTCGAATTCATCGTTCTCAAGCCTAGGCGGGCTGGGCGTCACATTCCAAATACACTTTTTCAACGCCTTCCTCAGTTTCTGCCTCTTGAGCCTTCTGTACTCCTCGAAATTCAGCCCCTTCAGCTCTTCGTCGGACTCCTCCGACTCCTCCCGCCTTCCATTCCAGTCCCCTCGGTTCCCGGCCCGCCCGAATTTGTTGGGAAAAGAGTCTAGCCCTCCTCCGTTTGACCTAGGGCTTCGTCTAGGGTTTGGGTAATCGGGCGAGCCCGAGCGGTTTCTATGGCGGTGATTGTTATTGTACCTATCATAGCTTTCGTAGCTGGGGCTGCGACGCTGGTAGCGGTTGTCACCGGAGGAGTCTGAGTCTGAGTCTGGTGGGTAACGGCCGTTATCGTGCGGAGAACGGCGTCGTCTATCGGGGATATGGACGGTGGATGATGGCCTTCCCATCAGAGATTTTGATCGAAGTCGCTTGTGATGTTATTTGGGAATACAAAACTAACCTTTGAAAGGTTTCGCGCATACAAGTAAAGGGACTTGGACTCGGAGTACAAAAAAGAAACCCGGCCAATTCTTTTTTTTTGGGTCAGAAAACCCAGCCCATGTTTGGGCTGGCCTTATTTTTTTCTATTTTCTTGTACCATATAGGAAATGCCCAGGTTATACCGACTACCCTAAGATGATTAGTTGACCACCCTCATTTTAATTTAGTAAAACCCATTTTTACCCTATAGCAGAATGACCATAAAGGACATACCACTTATTTTAGACTTGTTTGCTCCCTACACCCCCAACTCATTTTACCACCCACTGAAAACCCCAACGTGCAGAACCAGACCCAGACCTATCTTCATACTGAACCTCCATCTCCTTCATCTTCAACCTCCACCATCTTCATCTTCAACTAAAACCTTAGACATAGATTGTTCGTTTAGACACTGAAATTACTTGCATTTGACGAATGGACACTCAGAACGACATTTTGGAGTCGTCAAATGAAGTAAGTTTCAATTTTGTTTTAGTTTTCCTGAATTTTTTTGGATCCAAAAAAATGATGTGCGCGATTTTATTCAGTCTGCTAGTATCGAAATGTGTCATACATTTCGGTATATGCTATCCGAATAAATGTATAATATACAATAGTCATCTACCGTTTGTAAATTGAACTATAATTTTCTTAATTGTCATTCAGAGGTTGTTTGTCGAATAATGTCAAAAGTTTCAGTGGAATTCCGCTGAAGTTTATGCAAACATTTCGCAAGGGAGCCATCGAATATATATGATATATTCAGTAGTTAAACTTCGAATAGTGGGTGATGAGCAATTTTTTTTTTTTTCTGTGTAGGAGCAATAACTAAATAATGCTTCTACCGAATACAGTGTGGTTGAAGGAAAAGTTGAACCTGACTATTCCAATGAATTCACAACAACAAAAGTAAGCATGTTTTATATGGGAATTATGAGTTATGCATACCTCAATTTCAATTGAAAATAATTATAATTGTCATGTGTAGGTGTTTCAAAGTAAGGATTCAATGCTTAGTTGGATTCGTTCACAAAGAAAAAGGAAAAACATGGTAATTGTAATATATTACTTAGAAAAAATAAAAAAATTGCGCGTCACAGAGTATTCAACGGTTAATTATTGAATATATTATATATATTCAGTGGCTCCCTTCAAAAATGTTTGTATAAACTTCGACGGAATACCACCGAAAGTTTTGACATAATTCAACGATCCTTCTCTGAACGACTAGTTAGCAAATTATGGTTCAATTTATATATGGTGGATGAGTATCAAATAATATATGTTTATTCGAAAACCATATATCGAAATATATTACAAATTTCGATACTGGTTTACCGAACAAAAACGCGAACAGCAAATTTTATAGATCCGAAAAATTTCATGAAAACTCAAAAAAATATCAAATTTACTTCATTTAACGACTCCAAATTGTCTTCTGAGTGTCCATTCGTCAAATGCAGGTTATTTGAGTATTTTAATCAATAATTTATGTCTAGGGTTTTAGTTAAAGTTCAAAATGGTGGAGGTTGAGGATGAGGATGAAGATGGTGGAGGTGGAGGTGGAGGTTCAGGTTGTGTACGTTGGGTTTTTCAATGGGTGGTCAAGTGGGTTAAGGGGTATAGGGAGAAAACATGTAAGGTGAGATTATTTGGTGGGTTTAGAGAGTAAATGTAAAGATTTTATTAAACAGGGGTATTTGTGTAATCATAAGATGGTTAATTTAGCAAACCTTGTGTATTTTAAATTTAGGGATGGTCAACTCAACAAGGGTGGTTAACTCAGTACAAAAGGGTGGTCGGAATAGACTGGCCTATAGGAAATGAGAAGGTCTATTTGTACCCATTGTTTAATCACCATACCCTTCTTAATTTTTTTTGAAATTAAACATCCAATTTTGTCCTTCTACAAAACTAAAAAGAAAAAAATTCCTTGGTGGTTCTTCTCCTTCGGTAGCTACCCCTCCTTCCACTCCATTCTTCTCTTCCCTCCTCCCCTACAACATATTTATTATTTTCTCTCCATCTAAATCCCTTCTACTCTAATAGACAAAGGCCTTCGATGATCATATCTCCTAGTATGAGAGTGTGAGAAAATTAAAGAAAAAAACCAATAGATGCTCCCTCACTGAACTATAATATTTAGTATAGAGTATTTTTAATGTTATATGTCTATGATAAAAATTCGAGTTTTAAAATTAGTTGAGATTTCGTACAAATTCAAATTAGTTATCATAATTGGATTTGCAATTCAAAGTTGATCCAAAATTAATCACCCATAACTATACGGCTTGAGAAAAATATTAAATATGTACGCTTCATCAAACAAACAATACATATTTTACTTAACAAAACTCAATAACCAAACTACTTTTTTCATAAATCCCAATTGTAAAATGTAAAATTATATCCAATGCAAAAAATAAACAGATATTAAACATACATTGAGTGAGACTGATGGATGTGAGCTCAAAGATGGTGAGAGTTTTATGTGTGAGCTTTGGGTGTACTGAGTAAGTTACGAATTTTTGAAAAGCTTTTTAAGTCATTTTTAGTATTATATAACCTAAAAAAGTCATTTTCAGTACTGCTATGAAGGGTATAATTGGCATTAAGAAAATTTAAATGCATGTATCAAATTAACGGGTCATACAGATTATAATTGGGCCGGGACTATAATGTTGGAGATCAGCCCAATAAATCAGTTGCCACTCTATATCATGTACAGTCATTGCAAACCCTAAAACCTCTATACCTCTCTATACCTCTTTCGCATTACGCGCAAAGCTCGCACAGACGGTCTCAAGAGAAAGAAGAGCGGAGGCGGAAAGAGATAGCCATGGCAGACAGCAAGGCGGTGACGATCCGTACGAGGAAGTTCATGACCAATCGTCTTCTTTCGAGGAAGCAATTTGTGAGTCTTTAGCTACTACCCTTGTTTGGTTAAATAGAAAATGTAGAAAATCAAGGAAAATAACCAAAAACTTCTGTCATAAGTGCATTTGGAGCTTTGCCGTGCTCTTATATGTAACTGTAAACCTAGCTTATTTTGTGTATGAGCCTGAGAAATGAAGTACCCAGATTTGTATTTTGTACATGGCTGACTGGATTTACTGTATATTGTTTTTTCTTGGTTTTGACGCAGGTCATCGATGTTCTGCATCCAGGCAGACCAAATGTTTCCAAGGTTTGGTTTCTGTCTTTTAGCTCTCTATTACTTTCAATGGACCTTTGTTTTTCATGCGATTTGTTATCGCAGTTTCGTTCCTTATTGCTTTGGTCAAGATGTTTATTTGATATTATTTGCAACTACAAATTAGGAACTGTATACCACCTGGAGTTTCTTTTTGAAATGAGAAAAACATTTAAGTCATGGGGTTGTCCAATTTTTAGGTCTGTTTTACTGATGATAATATAGGTTTTGTAGAGGTAAATGTTATTTAATAAGTCTACAGAAAGGTTTTGAAGCTTAGAGGTTCGGATTGGTATCTAAATGGTATTTATTTGCTTAACTTTGTTATTACCAACATATTCTGCCTCTAATCTCATAGTCTAAACTCGTCAGATCTATATATTTGTAGGTTTATTTTGTTAGTTGACGGTTTGTTCTGTTTATTTGTCGATTAAAATGAAAATCTGTTTCCTCTCATAATGAAGGCAGAGCTGAAGGAGAAACTAGCAAGGCTGTACGAAGTGAAGGATCCCAATGCCATCTTTGTTTTCAAGTTCCGCACTCATTTTGGAGGTGGAAAATCCACTGGTTTTGGTTTGATTTATGATTCCGTAGAGAATGCCAAGAAGTATGAGCCAAAGTACAGGCTGATCAGGGTAACTTTATCTTCCTTTTTCTCCTATCCCATTCTATGTAATTTGCAATTTTATGCATGGACCTGTTTAAGTCTGCTGATTAGTCAATTTTGATTATCTATCACGGTTTTTGGAATGGGTCCATATATTTGCTTATCAAACTTTTTACTTTAATGTGTCTGGTCACTGCTTCTCGTATGTTTCTAGTGTTCTCTGTTGAGGGGACTAATCTGGAGTAGTGCTTCTTGTCTTTGCAATTCCTTGCTAAGTTATGTATGGCATGAAATACAAAGACTTGTCTTTTGGACCTTATATGTACAGAAAGATCTCTATCTCTTTCTCCCTCTCCCTCTCTCTCTCTCTCTCTCTTTATCTCTGTCTCTCAACCTCGGCTACTTTTGCAGAATGGACTGGATACAAAGGTGGAAAAGTCAAGGAAGCAACTGAAGGAAAGAAAGAACAGAGCCAAGAAGATCCGTGGAGTAAAGAAGGTAAGAAACATTATTATTCTTTTGTGGAGGTAGCGTATCTTTTTGGCATCTCAGGCTGCCAAACTTGTGGATTTTTTTTTGTGTGGAACATTTCGTGTTTTCAGTTCACTGTTTCACAGTAATGCTTTCTTAATTTGGTTAACGTTTGCAAATATGATGTGCAGTCCAAGGCTGGTGATGCTGCCAAGGCCGGGAAGAAGAAATGAGCTTCTACATGTTTTGGGGTTGCATGTGTTCGCAGTAGGTTTCTGTATCATCAGCCTCTCTTTCTTTTTCCCCACTGTTATTCATTTCTCTGTTTTCTTTTGTTAGTGAAGCTAAAATTTTGGGACATTTTACTTATTATGGAAGTGGCTTATGATGTTCTAGGGAGTTGCCGAATTTAATGTATGTTCCACCTATTTGATAAGGATTTAAGACTCTAGGCTGTTGAGATTGACTTATGAATGTTAAAGATATTGAATTTGAGTATTATGATATATGTTTCGTTTGAGGCTTGAGGTAGGAAGAGAGAGGACGAGAGCCAAACTCTACGTCTAGAGCACAAGACATGAAGTCCATTAACCAACATGCTCACATGAAGTCCATGTACATGAAGTCCATTAACCAACATGCTCACATTGAAATGGAAAGATCTTCCAAACCAGCCCTGTTTTCATTTTTCTACATGCCTATGTGCATGTCCCCACAAGTCTCAACCAAGACATGAGATTCGAATTTATAACATTTTTTTTCTCCTTTTTCCGGTAATAAAGGGGCGCTAAAGCCCATAAAATTTATGATCAATAAGAAAATCCTTGCCAAGTCCGCAACTAATAGCTCATAGCAATGGAGCTTGTTTTTTTTCACTCGTCCTAATAAATTCTCTAGTAAGTAAGAACATCACGGACCTTCCTCAAATTCTCTAGTAAAAAGTTTTATTCTCGTACCGCTTTGAAGTTAAATCACAGGTGTTCATTAGCCTAAGAAGGTAAAGCTCTCTAAAACCTTAAAATTTCCAAACCCCGCTTTACTTTCTCCGTCTTTCTTCCTCTAAACCCCTCAGTCTTTTAGCGATGTCACACACGCCATGACCGAATCAGTGAAGCTTTTGCTGCACGTGTCTCGCACGACCTCGTGAAACATCAGAATTTCGCTGCATTTGCTGGACGTAGTGATCCTCCGTCAATCATTATCTCTTTTGGCATGGCTGAAGCTGCTTGAAAGCTAAACTGAAACTGGGTTCTCCAAGTTTAAGTTTTTGTGTGGTTTGTAAGCGATGAGATCGAGAGGGTTTGGCTTCTAGCAAGTAAAAGGCTGAGAAAGACAAGGTTTGTCTAACCAATTGGTTGTGGTTGAAATTAAAGAAGGAGAATGAGATGAAACAAGAGGGTTCTGATTCAGGCGGTGAGAAAATTCGGCATTTAGTTTCTAATGGCCTCGAGGAATCTGAGAGACAATTGGTGGGTGATAGATATGCGAAGGCGGTGAAGAATGTGGAGAAGATGGTAATGTTGGTGAGAGTGGAAATGTGGGAATAGCTGAGGTTGGGAAGAAGAGGAGGCGGTTGAGAAAATGGATGATAAAGGCCTTGAGAAAAATAAAGTGAAGGAATAAGAGGTGGATGGTGAAACTGCATGTGAGAGTAGCTGATGTTGGGAAGAAGAGGGAGGTGGGTTGATAATGGTGAAGAAATTCCTGGAAATTAATCTCAGGCTGCCACAGCAAGCTTGTCGATATATTTAGAGTAATGTTTTCTTGATTTGGTTAACATTTGCAAATATTAAATGCAGACCAAGGCTGGTGTCGATCTGGTGATGCTGCCAAGTCCGGGAAGAAGATATAAGCTTCTACCTGTTTTGGGTTTGCATTGCATGTGTTGCTGCCAGCATTGAACCAACCATACCATGTTTCATTTTTTTCTATTAACAATCTCAATCTCCAAGGATTGCTTACCATAATAATGTGTCATTGTCTTCATATTTCACACAAAGCACGTCGAAGAATAGGCATATATAGGCCATCTTTTTAGACTCTTTTACTATTAAGGTTGGTGGGTGAGAATCCAGTGGTCCATGCCCTAGAAGCTCGCATTAATAAAATCCAAGGGTTTGTGTTGTAAACATGTAACTCAGCCATTACAGGATCCAAAGCCCTTTGGTGAGTGCCTGTCGACCTAAGTATAAATAAAATGACAACTGTTTCGGTCCAGTTAGGAAACAAGGTTACAAGTTTTCAATGTCCTTTGCTGAGGGTGGACTTCAAAGTCTTCAACAAATGTCTAGTCCTCTGAAGTGGGTAAAGGCCAAAATGGTTTCACATTAATACAGAGAATTGGAGTCCTTTGAAGGACTCTTAACATTGGCTTGTCTTCAGATTAGGCTTTATAGGAATGGAGCTTGTTTTGCTCATTCATCTTAAACTTTTTAGTATGAACATCATCTACCTCGTAAAATTTGTATTCTATAGTCTTCTAATTTGGCATCATATACCACTTTGTACTTATTTTTTGCTATGAAAATACCACTTTGAATTTAAATGACAAGTGTGTTGTTAGTTTCAGTTTGATATACATGTTTTTAAAATAATTCCCCATGTCCAAAATGAGAATAATACCTGTCTTTCCTTTTTTTTCATATATAAAAGCATTAACGATTCCTTACCAACAAAAGCATTAACTTTTTCTTAACAAAAAGCATTGATGTTTCAAGGCAAAACAATAACGGACTAGGATCCATTGAATAAGATTTTGAAAGTTTACCTTCTTCTTTTGGCCAGGTTTGAAAGTTAACCTTGATTTTAGAATAAATATGATTAAGAAAAAACCATAAAACATAAAGATAATTGATAAAATCCAATAAGTATTTTAAAATGTGAAGCATGTCTGCGGATGAACTAAAAAGTGAAGCATCATTTTGTTACAAGTCCTTGGGATTAGTCCAAGTGATGAAAGAAAGTTGAAGACAATTGTTATGACTATCATAGATTAAAGATTTGAGAGAAATGTTGAAACTAGCTCTTTTTTGTTTTATTAAGGACTTTCAGCCTTTTTTTAAAAAAATTTTAGAAATATATTTTTATATTTATTTTCGAGCTCTTTTTAAGTAGTACTCAAACTCCTTTAAATTATTCTCAAATTTTATTAAATAATGCTCAAATGGATATTCTATCATTACTCAAGAGGAGTTTTAATGATTTTTTTCTTTTAATGGAAAAAGAATACAATGATAATAAGTGATAGGCCGAAATGGTATTATAAATTTATTTAAATTATAATACGTAAATAATTATTTATATTATATTATGTCAACATATCACCTGGTGTCACCGAACTTACCGAACTCCGAAGCAGGTGATCAAAACCAAAAAACCATATACGCACACACAAAAGGGTCATATATAATATATTTTCAATTGAGAATTTGGGATATAATTTATGGAGGGAAACTAGGAATCGGAGTGGCGAGCGAAAGACAAATTGACCTATGCCGCTATTATACACACAAAATACTAAATAAATTGAAAAGCGTAAGAACTATAAGAAGGTAAAGAAGCTCTCTATTTTCTAAAACCTTGAAAATCCCCAACACCTCTGTCTCCCTCTTCTCTCTCTCTCCTTGTCTTTCTCTCTCCAAACACCTCAATCCCTTTTCCCAGTTTCACATACGCCATGTCCGAATCAGTGAAGCTTTTGCTGCACGTGTCTCGCACGACCTCGTGAAGCATCGGAATTTCGCTGTGTTTGCTACATTGAGTGACCCTCCGTCAACCAACCATTGCCGATTGTGGTGATCTGGTCAGTCCGTACATGTTTAAAATTTTTCACTGATTTTCATACCCTAGAAGAAAATAAAAATAAAAATAAAAATAAAAATTTCTCTGTTGGTTTCAGGGTTGGGTTAACTCTCAGGAAAGAAGCTTTTCTTAGCTGTCGAGTTGTGTGATCAAGTTCATGGATGTTTGGTTTGGCTTGGTTGAAGCTTCTTGAAACCTAAACTGAAACTGGGTTATCGGGGATTAGTTGTTTTTTTTTGGTGTGGCCCTAACACTGTAAAAGATGAAAGAGGGCTTGAGATCTGGCAAGTTAAAGGCTGAGAAAGATAATGTTTTCCTGAAGAAACGAGTTGTTGAAAAGAATGGGAATGAGGTGAAGCAAGAGGGTTCTGATTCAGGCGGTGAGAAAATCCCGCATTTGGTTTCTAGTGGTCCGGAGGAATCTGAGAGACAATTTTTGGGTGATAGATATGCGAAGGAGAGTGGTGAGTTGGGCAGTGAGGAATGTGGAGAAGATGGTGATATGGGTGAGAGTGAAAACGTGAGAGTAGCTGAAGTTGGGAAGAAGAGGAGGCGGGTTGATAATGGTGAAGAACTTGATGATAATGGCCTTGAGAAAAAGATAGTGAAGGAAGAAGAGGTGGATGGTAAAGTGCAAATTGGTGGCCGGGTTCTGCGGTCACGGGTTGTGGTGAATGGTGGGTGTGATAAGACAGAGAGTGATAGTGTTATGGTCGGGAAAAGTGGAGGGAGCGATGGGTCTCATGAGAAGTGTACTGTGGTGAGAAACGAAGGGGGTGATCATTTGGTTAGAGGGTTTGCCAAGAAGTTAAAGGGTAAGCGGGGGAGACCACCCAAGGTGGACAAGGAAGAAAGTGATCAGTTGGTTGGAGGGTTTACAGAGAAGTTAAAGGGCAAGCGGGGGAGACCACCCAAGGTGGACAAGGAAGAAAGTGATCAGTTGGTTGGAGGGTTTACAGAGAAGTTAAAGGGTAAGCGGGGGAGACCACCCAAGGTGGATAAGGAAAAAAGTGATCAGTCGGGTAGTGGATTGAAGAAGAAGAAGAAGTTGAAACGTAAGCGCGGGAGACCTCGGAAAGTAGAAAAGGAAGAGAGTAATCTCTTGGATGGTCGGTTGAGAAAGAAGTTAAAGTTTGAGCACAGGAGTTCACTTAAGGTGCAGGGGAGTAATGGGGTTTTGAAAGGAAATTCTGATAAGGAAGGAAATGTGGGTTTTAAAAGCAAAGTGGGTCTTAAGCCACAAGAAAGAACCAAAATGATAGCTAATGGTTCAAATCTGGAAAGGATTAATGGGAAAGGACACGATGTGAAAACCTTTTCTCCAGCTAAAAGGGATAAAAAAGGGAAAGATTTGGAGACTGAGGACAATGAGGATGGTGAAGGGAATACAAAACGGGAACAGAAACTGAAGGGAAGTAAAGAGCGGGAAAACAAGCAGAAGGAACAAGATGCAGAGCTGAGTAGAAGAGAGCTTAAAGAGTCTGTGAGAGATAAAATAGTGGAACTACTTCTGAGCGCAGGCTGGACAATTCAACACAGGCCTAGGAATGGCAGAGCTTATCAGGATGCAGTGTACGTAAGTCCAGCAGGAAGGACTCACTGGTCAGTCACCTTGGCTTACAATGTTCTTAAAATGCATTGTGAAAATGGTGATGTTAATTCTGTGGTTTGTAAAACTGGTTTCAAATTTACACCATTACCACCAGAGGAAGTGAGCTTACTAGCAAGGGTAGTTGTTAAAAAAAGGAAGGGAAAAAAGAATGGAAAAAAGAAGGGAAAGGGTGGGAATACAGAAGATGGAGTTATTGAAGAGAAAGGGAAAAAGAGACTGGGAAAGTCCCTGAAAGGGAAACTTTTGCTTCTTAAGAAGGATGATTCAGAAAGTACAGCATGCAAGGGAATGCTAAGTTTGGTCCAGGGTCGTAAGCAACAGAAGACAAAAAATAGAAAGCGATGTGCTTTGTTGGTTCGCAACTCTGAGAATGTGGATTCAGAAAATGATGGCTATACACAGTATGATGGGAAAAGAACAGTACTTGCCTGGATGATTGATTTAGGAACCCTATCACTCAATTCAAAGGTGAAGTACATGAACAGGAGAAAGACACGGGTGCTTCTTGAGGGTAGGATTACAAGAGATGGAATTCATTGTGGTTGCTGTAAAGAAATCCTCTCAATTTCAAAATTTGAAACTCATGCCAAAAGTGATTACTGTGAGCCATTTAAACATATATATCTAGAGTCGGGGTCTTCACTTTTGCAGTGCCTGCTAGACTCATGGAATAAACAGGAGGAATCTGAATGTCGGGGATTCCACTTAGTAGATGTTAATAGTGAAGACCCAAATGATGATACATGTGGAATCTGTGGAGATGGTGGGGACTTGATCTGCTGTGATGGTTGTCCATCAACATTCCACCAAGGTTGCTTAGAGATAAAAGTATGTATACGTTGCCCACAGGTTTTTTAGATTATTTAATACATGCATAAGCATTTATATTGCATTTTATCTGTGCCCCTTCTGCCCATAGGGCCGTTATAAATAGGTTAAAGGATTGAGTTTTTGTTTACATGGTTATATATGTAGCACCCTTTGGGTGCCACTTTATCTAATTTGATGTCCTAAAAATTAAGTAGAAGCACTTTGTTATTTTTTGTTTCACTTGTGTTTGGTTTGCCATTCATTGCTTGAGTTTATACATTTCTTTATGTTGTAATTGCTCTGCAGCATGCATTTGATAGAAGTATCCAGAATTGAATTATGTGGCTATTGGAAATTTTTTATGCCTCTGGTAAATTCAGAAATAGATATACCATTTATTCTAGCAGATGAGAACTCTATTCTTATTTTTTGCAGAAATTCCCTTCGGGCAACTGGCACTGTGTATATTGTTCATGCAAATTTTGTGGGTTGTTTAGCGGAAATACAGATCAAAGGAATGATAATGAGGATATAGCTGCATCAGCATTACTCACATGCTATTTGTGTGAGGAAAAATGTATTAACTCTACCTCAAAGACCTTTTTCTTTTCTGTGCCTGGTTTGTTTTCCTTGATGTCATTATTATATGATCTGCTTTACCTAGAATGAGTACTTTTGGAAAAATATGACAGCAAATTTTTTCTTTTTCAGATCACCAAAGCTGCATTCAGGTGAAGGATGCTGCGAAAGATGATTCCAGTAGACCATCCTTCTGTGGGAAGAATTGTCAAGAGGTATTACATTTTTGATCTGGTGCTGTAATATTAGCTCAGTATTGCTATACTTGTGTTGGGGTTACTGCATGCACACTTCACGTACTATTTATAGTAGAAATATCAGCTATTTGTCTTTCCTGATTTGCAACAGTGGCTAAAAGATTTGACAGTTTGTTGCTTAATGCTTGAGTGGTAGAAAGATTTCTAATACTTTCTTACAATCTTATTGTGGTATTTACAAGTATAGGAATTCATAAAGATATATGCATGATGTAAAATGTTGTTTTGATTGTCAATTTTTTTTTTTTTCAGTTTCAAATCTTAATAAGGAATTGTATTAATATATGTTTCTTAGGTTTGGAGAAATTAAGAGGTATGCTCTGGCAAAAAAAAAAAAAAAAAAAAAAAAAAAAAAAAAAAAAAAAAAAAAAGGTATGCAGTAAAATTGTTTACATGTTGATTGGATTGTGCACCAACAACAAGGTTTTAGTCGAGTGTCTAGGAGCATGGTTTGCTCCCATGTGGTCTGAGGTTCGATTCCTCAAAGGTACATATCTAGCTATTTGCTAGAGTTTCCTGCCTCCCAAATATTGTAGGGTTTGGCAGGGGGCCCCAGTTTCGAAGCAGGGTCTGCCTGGGGATATCTGGGCACCAGAAAAAAATTAAAAAAAGTTGATTGGATTGTGCATCATTTATTTTCAATGCTCAAGGAAATTTTTTGCCTTTTATTTTTTTCGTATTCTTTCTTAATCTGAGAGAAATTCCTTCTGATAAATTTCTCTACCTCTTTCATATTTTCAGTCTATTGTATTAACCATTAATGTGTTTGTCATGCCAGCTATTTGAGAAACTGCAGATGCTTGTTGGCGTTAGGCATGAAATGGAGGAGGGATTTTCCATGACTCTTATTCGCCGATCTGATGTTAGCTCAAATGTTTCTCTTTGTGATACACCACAGAAGGTTGATTACAATTCAAAGCTAATTGAGAGCAATTCCAAGCTGGCTGTTGCATTTGTAATAATGGACGAGTGTTTTTTGCCTATGGTTGACCACAGAAGTGGAGTCAATCTGATTCATAATATTCTCTATAATCGTGGGTGAGCATTCTTCAATTCGAATTGTGTGTGTGTGCATGCGTGCGCGTGATAATACTTTCATAGGGTCGACTGCCAAAACTGCCATAGCCTGGCATGACCTTTAATAATAAAATTTCTTTGTTGTTTTTCTTTCCTCTTGCATTCAGCAAAGTTTGAAAGAACCTTTATTTTATACTTTTCACTCATCCAATGAGTGTGTGATGTACCCCCCACACCCCCCCCCCTCCCTCTTTGGATTTTAACAAAATATACTTTTTTTTAGGTCAAATTTTAACCGACTGAATTATAGCGGTTTCTTCACTGCAATTCTAGAGAGAGGTGATGAGATCATATCAGCAGCGTCCATCCGGTATGTGTGGTTACATATACTTTCATGAATATGTTGCTTGCAACAGGTAATCAACAGTTGATCAAAGCGTAATTTCTTAGTTAGGGGCAAACTATTCAGACAAATAGGTTTAACATGGTTTTCTGATTGCCTAGTTGATAGGTTTGGTTTGACAATTTTCTTTTTCCAAATTGCCTTGTTGATGAATTTTATGGAATCTGTTTTGTAAATGATACCAAGATTTCTGGATGTTTCTTTGAGTCCTTCATTTGAACCATAACTTTTGTGATCAACCCTGCTTTGAAGTTCTAGTTGCTCAATGCTGGAATACTGAGTTGATTAAAAAAAAAAAAAATTTTTTTTACAAAAAGCAATTTGTGCTTTATTTTTCTTTAATCGAAACAAACGTGAACAAAAGAAAATGTCTAAGAATTTGTGCTCTCCATCCTCATTTTTATCGCCTTCTGTTGCTCCATATTGAATTCCCACTTCTTCACTAAATTGAGAGATTGTGTTGGCTTTGAATGTACTAACTTCATTGTAATCCACAAAAATCTTAGTATTCAGTTTAGCAGAATTCCTCATGCTGGATTGTGCTTTGGCTTGCATCACTTGTAATGATTAGAGATGTCCTAATTCTAGGATGGTCTTATTTTTATCTTCTTATGGCTATCAGATTTACTGTTATAAATGAGATTGAGATCTTTCTTGAAAACCACCTCCCTTTACTAATTCTTTATTACTAGTAAATGCTCTCTTGTATTGAGTTATACGTTGCTGTAATCCTAAGAAAGGACTTTTATGAATACGTTTGCATGATGCAAGCTTTGACATTATTTTACTGCTTGGTCAATCAGGATCCATGGGAACTATTTAGCAGAGATGCCATTTATTGGAACCCGCTATATGTATAGGCGTCAAGGAATGTGCCGTCGGCTTCTGACTGCCATTGAATCTGTATGTTTAAATCAAATGTCTTTTGCTTTTCGCCTGTCTTTACATGTGCTTAAAAATACTGATTTATTGCAAACTGAGTTTCATCTCTTAATTCATTTTTGGATTTAATAGAAACCTATTTGTAAGTTTCTACCTTCTAATTTTATGGATCCATTTTAGTTTATAAATAGATTGAAATTAGCATCTCTAGGTAGAGATTCTGTTTCCAAGGCTAATCACTTGCTCTTTGACATCTGAAAATATCTCTTTTTTCTTCTTGCTGAACTTTTCATGCTTGAATGTTTATGTTTAAATTTGAAACTATGTTTGCTTAGAGTGATATATCATTGGTGTTTTAAGGCAAATCATGAATTTTCATAATCCTTACAGTTTACTGATTCATAGCTTTCATTTTCTTTTTTATGCCCTTTTTTGAACCATGATCAGGCTCTCTGCTCTCTAAATGTTGAAAGATTGGTCATACCTGCAATCTCGGAACTTAGGGAAACATGGACTTCTGTTTTTGGTTTTAAGCTCCTTGAAGAATCAAGCAAGCAGAAGATGAAGAACATGAATATATTGGTTTTCCCTGGTGTAGATATTTTACAGAAACCATTGTTGAAGCAGTTAACTGAAGCAAATAATATTCCTGTGGAAGGTAAGAAATCCACTTAACTGTATCTTCTTGATATATGTCGATGTGTGTGTTTGGTACATCCTCTTTCTATCTATTATATCTTGTTGATATATGATTTAAACTATGTATGTTTTTGCAGGTTTGAGATCCACTGAACATGAGCATCACCAAACCGTGCTGGAGGTGTTATGTGATACTGATGTGAGGCATTTGGCTGGGTCTGACAGTGAAGTGACTGCACCCCATGGGAATGAGACAAATGATGAACTTGCTGCTGTTGAATCCAATACACAGCTTCTCTGTGGGGTTTATAATGATAATCTGGAGGGGGAAAACAATACTATCAAGGTTCTTCCTGGTTCAATGTGTGATTTTCATGAAAAAACTGAAGATATCAATGAATACCAGAATTCTGATTCAGTTCCCGATGTAAGGGTAGTGGAAGTGGACACCCAACAGAACCAGCAAAGCATGTCTGAAGTGGAAAGCAAATCTTTCATGTCATGTCACACTCATCCCGAAGCTACTGACTCTGGTATAAAAACTCTTTGTGCTTCCAGGGAGGGTACTGGAAATGTTGATTCTGAGGTGAGAATAGAAGATGAAATTGTTAAAAACCTTAATGATCATGATGAAGGATCCATTTGCCACTCTACTGAAAATAATGCTACTGAACTGCAAAATGTGGCTTTAGTAGATGATGTGAAAGTTTCTGGGGAAGATATTGTTTGCCATGATTCAGAGACTACAACCCAGATATCTCATGATGCAAGGGACCTTATGCTTCATGATTCTCAACATTTTCAGGTTTCGGGGCCTATTTCTTGTCCGGATGGAAGGATGCTTGAGACTTGTGAAGTGGAATATAACCATTCCGCCGCTCATATGCCAATATTGATGGATGAGGTGCATCCAGAATCTATCAAGAGTTGTGACTCTAACATTCTGACCGATAGCAAGGCCTCCAATGATGTATTTCACCCGACTTCCCTGTTGGCTCATAAAAAAGCAGATGATTTTAAAGATCATTGTACAAAGTTGCTGGTTGGCTGCATCATTACGTGTTCCTCGGGCAGTGGGTCTGACACTCATGAAGTTGCCTCAGCTCCTGCTGACAGTAATTCTCATCTGTCATGTAATGGAATTTCCAAGCCCCCTGTGGTCGCTGTTGTGGATTTAACTTCCAACGGTTCTCAGATGAACAGAAATTCCTTGAACCAATCTGAATTGGATTCTCAGGTTGATAATTCCAGTGTCACTCAGTGCAACTCGAGCAATACATCTGTCGTGGCTAGTCACTGTGCATCTGGTGGGGGAAACTCATGTGGTGGTGGTACTTCTGATGCGATAATTTTATCGAACCAGGCTAGTTGATCTTATTTTTGTACGCTTACAGTGGAAAGCAGGAGGCTCTTGGTAGCAGTTTCTAACAGTGTAGAGTAATATTTCTGGCAAGGGTTCATAATTGGATTTGCCATTTTTAGACAGCAATACAGTTTTTGGTTCCTTCATTGTTAGGTAGTGAGAGCTTATGTACTTGGTCATGGAATTTTTTTGGTTCTCAAGTCATGCTCATCCTAATGTTGGAAGTACATATATAATTTTCCTTACAAAAGTATAGTTTTTAGGAGCACCAAACTCTAGCGCTTTCTAGCTAAAACACAGTGGCGGATTTAGATGCCTTGGGAGGGGTTGTAGATTTTGGCCTCCCGGTGTTTATTGTAAATGAAACTATCCATTGCTTAACCATGAAAACAGCGTTTCAATTTTTTTCAGTCCCGTTGTTAATTATGCTTGAAGGCCTCTTTCAATGCTTTCTAGTTTCAGTGCCTCTTCTCCTCTATCTTTAAACAACTCAACGAAGCTGACATCAATTCTTCGTGAAGAGTACTATGGTAAATAGAACAATATGAATAAAATTAAAAAGTAAAAACAAGAAAAAAACCACCCACTCAATAGGCCAATATTATCCTGTATTACTTCCTGTAAATTGGGCTTGGGCTATGGTGTAAATTATAAGACGGCTAATATTGGGCTAGACCCAAATTTCCTTGGACCTTTTTATTTGGAGTATATAAACAATTTTTCAAGCTACAAGCGCCTATTTTTAGGGTTTGGTGTTTTACTTGTGTTTTCACACCCAAACAGGCGAAGAGCTGCTCAAGCCTCAAGATCTAAAACCCTAGCCATGGTAATCTCTCTTTCGCTCTCTCTGCCTCTCTCTGTGATTACTAGTATTTCAAATGTTGGCTTGTATCTTAAATTGCTGTGTTTGGGAACTGGAATATGTAGTCTCTGGTCGCGAATGAAGAATTTCAGCACATTCTGCGTGTGCTGAACACGAATGTGGAAGGGAAGCAGAAGATTATGTTTGCCCTAACCTCTATCAAAGGTATCGGTCGCCGTTTCGCTAACATCGTCTGCAAGAAGGCCGATGTCGACACCAACAAAAGGTAGCTTTCTCTTCAACCCTCCCCGTTGTCACCTGATTTTATGTGATAGTAGAAATAAAGCACTTCTGCTCATCCTAAAGAAAACAAGAAACTAATTTTGATTGGAAAATTTTGATATTCTCTTTAGGGATATGACTCTAGGTCAACCATTTTGCTGAAATTTTCTAGCTACCCATGTAGTGAAACTTGCAATATGTATGTGCTTTTGGCAGAATTTGCGATCTTACCATACTGATATTTGGGTGCTTGTTGTTTTTTCTATTCATTGCCATAATCTGCAACATTAATTTGGATAATTTTGTTCTTTAAGATTATGGCTAGTTTTGTTCTTTAAGAAAACTCAGTATAAGTTGTGCTATGTGATTGTAATTGTTGTAGTGACTGTGCATAAAAAGAAGCTAGTTTATTATTGGTCCATTCAGCTTTTGTTACTTTGCGAAATTTTGGGTTTGACATGGTTGATTAACTGTAGAGCTGGTGAACTTTCTGCTGCGGAACTTGATAACCTCATGACAATTGTTGCGAATCCTCGCCAGTTCAAAATTCCAGACTGGTTTTTGAACAGGAAGAAGGATTACAAGGATGGGAGGTATTCTCAAGTTGTTTCCAATGCATTGGACATGAAGCTGAGGGATGATCTTGAACGCTTGAAGAAGATCAGGTTTGATTTTTACTCTCTAATAGCTACAGCTTAGTTTTTGAAACTTTGTTTGACTTGCATCAATTTTGTAAGTGTATCACATTTGATGATTCTTTATGTGGAATGTGGAATATGCAATCCAGTGTGATTGAGCTCATGTAAAGTTGATTTGGAATATGCAATTCATTTTGAGTTCATGATTTGTTTACTGTGACAGGAACCACCGTGGTCTTCGTCACTACTGGGGTCTTCGGGTGCGTGGACAGCACACTAAGACCACTGGTCGTAGGGGAAAGACTGTTGGTGTCTCCAAGAAGCGATAGTCTGCTTTTGCATCTTCTGTGTTCTTTGCTCTTTCCAGATGTTTTCATTTGAGCTTGAGAATTTTGTTTCTTTAGTATATCTGAGAATACAGATTTTGAATTATATTCCTGGATGTATTCGGTTATTTTAAGTCTGAATATTTTCATCAATTGTAATCTGACTAATTTATTTAGTGATGTGTTCTAGCTTATATCAGAATGTTGTATTACTTTGTTTCTTGTCACATAATTTTGTCCGAGTGTAACCAAAGGAGCATCCAAGTGAAATGGCAGTGCCAGTTATTTGATGATGCCTTGGTAGATTTTGACCTTCTGTCATTCTTAGCAAAACACTATCTACAAGGAAAAACCTCCAACCCAAACATAGCCAAACTCATGGTCAATCTGGTGATATGTAAACTGAAATGCAGGTTGTAAATTTTTTGGATCAAGTGATTGAAGGTTCCAAGTGTGGGCTTTAAGCTTGGGCCTAACTGTACAAGAGATGCAGCCCAGAACATAAAACGGTGGGCCCAAAGTGGTCGTGGTAGGGTAAAGGTGTATAATCCTCTTACTGGCCCAAACGAAATGTTGTAGGCTTCTTAATGGGCATATAATTAAAAGTTCTTGGCTTTGGGCTTATACCTGTAGGAACCCCAATCCTTGGTCCTTTGAGAAATGGCAGTTTGTTTGTTGTTCCGATGATGTGGATAATTGTGAATCGTTGATCCGTGTCCATCTTCTTATCATATCTATACCAATTATCAACTATACTTACATCAGCAGTTCACATGATAGCAATGACAAGTATTGGAGTTATCACTATTGTTGCCACTAGTGAGTGCAACTGTTGAAGACCTGACGCCCACATATACATGTATGATGTAACATAATGTACAATATAAATTTGGACAAGGCATATAAGATATTGGTCCAGTACCAGTACCAGTGACTGTAGCCTGTGTGCTATAATTATTAATAGCAATAATAATAAGAAGGATTTCCAGTCTGTCGTCCAGTCCTCTTCAGCTTCAACTTTCAAGTTGATGTTACTATAAACAATCATTTTGGCGCAGAAACATGCATACATTGAGATTGAGAGGAAGAAAAGATTAAAATAAAACACAGACAGAAACAAGATTCCCTGTTCCCCTCTGTGCTTTGTGATACGTACTCTACCGATTAATTGATATAATTTGTCCATCGACTACCTACTTCTGCAAACACTTTACCAATCAATCAGACCCCCCAACTCACTCCCACCCTCTTTCATATATATATAATTTGTGTCATTGCATTATTTTATTCCCCCTAAACCAGCATCATTTACTATCAAATTATCGCTAATCAGATTATTAAACCTATCTCCACATTTAGACAACTTACGTGGCCGGGGTTCTATATTCTTAATTAATTAGCTTCTAAGAAACAATGGGCGCGCAGATACTATTACCATGTGGTTTGCGTTAGATTGTTAATTTAGAAAGCTAAAAGGGACAAGTCGAAGTACTGATTAATAATCAGTAAGTACAAAAATGAATTGGTATAGATAAGTTAGGAGTTAGAACTGGACAAAAAAAAAATTGCTAAACAGTGATATTAATGAGGTGATGGGACTGAACTTTGATTTTGGTTGTCTCTACGTGGGAAGCTTCCATCCATGGACAAATCCTGTTTGTTAATATATTGACATGCTTAATTAGCTTTGCTAAACGAGCATATATAATACGGACTATATATATATACAATATAATTAACATTAACAACATATATGCATGTTTTTCTTATTCTTTCTTCAACAAAATTTAAATTAATTTTCTGCTTGAATTGTGAAAATTAAGCATGGATTGTTCTGATTCATAACTTAATTAGAAAGTAAGTCTTGCCATTCTCGTGAGTCCCTCACTCTCTATTGATATATTGCAGGTTTTATGCACCTACAACTACATGAACATAGTTTTATTAATCGAATGCGTAACATTTTTCACGTCTCTGTCTCTTTCACAGCGTATCAAGTTATGTAATTAAAGGTACTGCATATATGTAGGAAACTGGTTGTGATAATTAACCAAAAGTAGAAGGGTTGAATTAGGGGTTGAACAGTTGAACTCACATTGTCATTTACCTTAGAATGTGTAAACATCTTTAGGTCATGATCAGTACCCACTGTCACAGTACCACTTTCACATGTTCCTTTTTTTGGGTCGCAAACTTCACATGCATGTCTTAAAAGTTTCACATTATTTTCCAGAACATCGATAATAATTGGATGTAATGGTAGCTTCTACAACTAGCCAAGCTACCTATTAATTAGGCACTGAATAATTCATTTTCTCAACAAAAAAAGAAACCCATGATCGATATTGATGAAGTTATTGAAAATTAATTTACCACATATATACATATATAGCTCTAAATTAAACATGGACAAGAACCAGATAGAGAAGGAAACCCCGGTTAATACATTTCATTAGTGCTAATTTTAATCTTAAATAATATGAACAGAATCAGATAGTCACGATTGATTACAAGCACCGTGAAATCTCACAGACGCCGGCTGTGAACTCCGGCTCTTTGCGGGCACCGTGACCTGTAGCCGGCGACGGCATCAGGCTAACAACAAGATCGGAGAAAGCACCGATAATGAACTTGTGTGTGTTCTTAGGGTTGAGCGCCAGGTAGCACAACAGAAGTTCATGTAAGAAATCCCAATTGGATTTCTTCAATTCCTCCTCCGGCGTTTGGTGGTTACGCGCCTCCACCATTTCCTGCATGGAGCGCCGGAAGTCCAGGTAGGGGTCGGGAGAGTAGGTGGGGACCGCCACGCTGTTGGTGAAGAGAGTGTGGTCGGGGGTGTCTGATGATGACGTGGCGGTGGCGGTGGAGCGTGAGGACGAGGTGGTGGTTATTGTTGTTGATTGGTCGACGATGGAGTTGGAGAGACCTGGTGAGGTGAAGAAGAAGCGGTTGGAGGCGAAGGCGGTGGCGAAGTCGGCTGGGGTGGCGGTGACGTGGGTGGCTGATTCCATTAAGACGTGGTCGTCGTAGAGGGAGTTGAAGTTTTTTATCAAGTGTGATGTGGATGTGGTGGCGGTGGTGTCCGCGTTTAATGAACGGCTACGATTGTCTGGCGTTGGATTCAGTGGAGGGGATTGAAGCCGTCTGATCTTTGTGAAGCAGAGATTCAGATTTGTTCCCAGTTTGCTCGGCATTCTGAGTTAAACAGATCACAGTGAGTTGGTTTAGAAAGAGTGGGAGATTGGAGTGGACTGTGGTGAAGCTCTCTCTCAATACTCAATATATATGACTATGTTAGAGTTGGAGAGAGAGAGAGAGAGAGTGTGTGTGTTTCGTTGTTTATAGTTTGTTGTGCTTTGGGTTCAACGGCGACTAGACAGCCGAAAAAGACAATGTACTAAGTATACCCTACTGATATGAAATGAATTAGCATGGTCCCACTCTCCCTCTTCCTATGCGAAAGCAAGTTCATCAGACGCGCTCTCATCAAGCGGCTACACTTGTTACATCATATTAGTTTAAACTCATGGGAGGATTTCACAACCAAAATCATGGGAGCATTCACATGGGGTATACCGTTTTTACAGGTAATATTCATTTACATTATAATTTTTATATATAATATAGCACCTATAGGCTATAGCTGGACTGTTCACTCCACTGCAAATATCAAAGAAGAAGTGATGGATTATCCTATTTCACTTTACTGATCTTCCAATTAGGACCTCTCATGTACTGGGTCCCACCAATCAATTTTTGTTAATTAACGACACCAATGTCCTCCCTTCATTTATTAATTAATTAATTAATTCCACGTATTCGGATCGGAGGTGAAGAGTTTTAAGGAGGGAAATGAAATTGGTGGGTACGTACTCACAAGCTCGCATGGTCCATTTTCAACACCAACTTCAAAATTGAACAGACCATGCACGTGGTGGGGTGCAAATTCATGGTATTGTGACCTCGCAGCCAGATCCAACTAATGTTTTGCTTCAATTCCTGTCCGGAATTAACCCACTGTATTCATTACTTTCTGAACAAAAATTTAATTTTGTGAATTGGTCTCGTATGTTTATATATTTATCTTTTTTATTACGTAATAAGTCAAATAATAATATATTAAAGTCTCGTGTGTTATATAGGATATAATTAGATAGGATAAATGAGTACATTTATGTGTATTTCAATTAAAACATCAAAGATGTCTTCTAACTTGAAATAACAAGATGGATTTCTTAATTCCACTATTTTTTAAAGGATTTGAAGGAATAAGTTTCTTATTATAATTAGTCTATCTTAATACGTATATGTTATTCTCTAGTTAAAATTTTTTTTCTTAAATACACGTGAATTTAACTATTTTTTATATTTAATAATATTCTATGGATCAAATAGGGTTTAAGCATATCACTTATAAGACCGTTTATAAAAGTTTTTTTAGGTGTTATTGGTACCGGAATAAACAAGGAACCTAATAAGATGGATCAATTATTTCTTTTCATAATCCGTAGTCCGTGGCCAAGCTAAATGAAGAATCCATGAAATTAACATTCAGAAAAGTGCTTTCTCTCTCTCTCTCTCTCTCTCTCTCTCTCTCTCTAAAAAAATTTACTTTTTTATTTTATTTTATGGAGAAGGACATGGCGTTGTGTGTCTGTGTAGCCACGTACGTACTGCCATAGCTAGAAAAAACCAGAGTAGCGAAAGATCAACATCACCTCAGTACGGCTATGAAGATCCCTTAGATCATTTCCATGCATATATGATATATATATATATACATACAAATACAATTATAAATATTGTCCTTCCTTCTAACTTGGCCTCGTCTACTAGCTCCGGCCAGTTGATCGATCACCTCATGTTCATGCTTTTCCAGCTTTAGTACGTAGTTTAGTACACTACTATCTACTCTGCACCTACCTAGCCAGTTGGTCATTGATTATTTATGTATATTATTCGAATTTAATATATTATATAAATATAAAAGTACTCTATAAAATTTAGGATTTTATTAGCCGCCTATGTGCTCTTCCAAGCACATTAATTTGAAGCTAGTTAGACAATTATATATAATTAATTTGGATAAATCTATTGAAAGATAAGATATGAAAATAAGGGCCTTCCTTTCCATTAGCAAATCTAGGTTTTTCAAGTTTCAACAAAAATTCAAAACAATCACTTTCATCAGTGGCTTAATTACGTAAGTTACTATATGATTAGTATATATATATATATCTCCAACCACTAATACAGCGACCTACATTAACTTAATGTTAGTTTATTGTACATCTTATTCAATTTGACAGGTTACCTATCATTTGTCAAATTGAATACAACCATTACTTCCCTAGCTTAATTACACTTCTTTTTCTTTTTTTGTTACAACTATTATATTTCTTTTCATGTATATATCTAACTTCAAGTATATATCTTAGTTTATATATATATACATGTATGTATCTGTCGAATTACTCATGTTAATTGTCAAGTACTTGTCATGGGCTGAGTAATCGATCGAGTTTATTGTTTGGATTCCAATTAGATTTTGACAACACCAAATAGGTACGTACCTTCACATCAATAAGCATCATATCCCTACTGCAATAAGCATACAGCTGATTCAATATATATATGGGTGACATCAAATGTCATCTAATTTAACTTACTAACACTAGAGGCATGAAGAATTATCCCATTGTTTTAAATATTAACCGAAGTAGTAACTACAGTTAAGATAATAATTAGTCTGTAGTACTAGATATGTTTTCTAATAGAGCCTAACGTAGCGAAGACTGAACCGTGAATTTCTTAATTAGCAACCCCTTTTTCCTTGAAAGGTTAAAAGACTCGTGTCCTTGTGATCTTTTGAACTTTGAAGTGTTGTAGTCATTGGGATACTATTAATTTCTTAATCAATGGACTTGCAAGGAAGGCAGAGAACGTACGTATATAATAAAGCCTATTGGCCACGAGAGCCACTCAATAATTTATATGATATAACAAGACTTCCACTGACCTCTGGCACGTGTTCGTGTGTAGGATATGGAGGGAAGCACAAGAAGATTGCAATTTGCAAGCCCTGCAGTTCAGAGGTCGACAGAAGATCTCAGATGCGCCATAGCTAGCTATAGCTGGTATAATATTATTGGTGTTTGCTGGAAGATGTAGCCATAAGAAGCCAAGCGATTGAGGCATGCAACATGCACAAAGAGAAACTTCCCCAAATCAAAAGTACTATCGTATCATATATATATATATATATATACATACTGATTCAAAAACATGCATGTATATTATCGGGTTGGCCAAAAATTATTGGGCTTATTATAAAAGATTCATATATATATATATATATATTATCAGAACCAGTGCTACTGCTATTTGCTGCTACAACCAACTGAATGGATCAATCTTCTGGCACTACAGTATAAATTAAACATATTTATGCAACTCTGATTCATAAAAATTTTCCATATAAAATAAAAATCATTGATACTAGCTAGGGTTTTGGAATCTAGTAAAATTATAGTTCGCTTGTTTAGGATTTTATTTAATGCAAGCCCAAGCTGTGTCTTTATAAAGTGGTCTTGCTGTCCTCGTTAGCATCTTAAATGTTAATATGATCGATCCACTATTGGGCCTATTGGCCCAAGCTTCAGACCCACTCTGATTTTTTCATATTTACGCTCGCTCGGATATAATAAAGCCCAATTTTGGCACGCGGAGTGCTAAACCAGCAAATAGCTTATGAGATTGAAAACATGTATATATATGATCATATTACCACAAAACACGTCTCTAACATCAACATGTTAATATCGTCGACACAAAAACGCACTAGTGTTTTGACAAGTACTGTACTCATTTTCTTATATATGATGCTACAAACAGAAAAGTAACAAATTGAAAACGATCCACACGAAGCTTACAACGCATATTTCACAGGAAATTAAAGCCTCAAAATTAATAAACCATGCATATAATGTATATATATAGTAGTTGTGGCTTTAGACATTGTTCTGATTAAGCCTAGCGGCCGCCGCCATTGATTCAGCCACTCCACCTGGAGTGGTCCTCATATGAGGACTGTTCCTTATCTCAGCTCCTATTATTGCCTTGGCATCCTCGCGCGTCACAGGCTTGTCCGATGGCAGCTTATGACTCGCATCCTCTAAAACATCGCCGAGGTTTGTTGTATCCACCTCGCGCTCGTTGACAGTCGCGGCATGCTGAGCTATAGCTGCCACACGGCCCGGCGATATTTTGTTTTTACCGGTGGCTCTCATTTCAGCCGCATAGATTGCAGCGGCGTCGCTTTGGTCCACGGGTTTATCACCCACCGCCAGACCACTGGCCTCTAGTGCTTCACCAATTGTAATCGCACTGGGATCAAGCACTCCTCCCGGAGACGACGCCGGCACCGGCGGTTCCATATATTGCGCCACAACCTAAAAATTATTAGTAAGCTATTATTACAATTTTGATTACTTTAGTGATTATTAATAATGTGAAATATGACGTAACAATTGATGTGACATGACTAAAATTAAGATAATAACGTTAATTTTTGTAATAATACTACGTACCTGTTCACCAACCCGTTCAATGACAACGCGGTTGCCATCGAGATTGGCCTCTAAAATGCCGACTCCTTCATCTTTTGCCACCGTGGCATCACGGTGGCCAATGAGACCCGCTCGCTCGTTGTAAGTGGCTGCTGACTGCATGACTGCAGCCGGGCCACCCCTCTGAGTCTCACCCAGAACCATGTTTTCAGCGGCCTGCATGCTAGCAGCGTCTCGGGGTGCAATAGGCTTGGATGCTAATTCACCCGAGACATTGAAAACGTCGCCGTATTTGATGGGATCCTGATCAGCACGGCGGCTTTGTGGCTGTTGCTGGCTCATGTTTGTGAATTGTGGGTAATTCGTAATTGGTCAGAGTCTAATTTCACTATTTCAGACTTTCAGTAGTGTTGTGTTTCTTACGAGTGACCAGAAGTGGCTAACTTATATGTACTTGTTGGGATGTAGGGAGAATGTGACACCTAGATCAAATATACACGTGGCAGATGCAGAAAATTGGACCTTTGTTGACAGATGGTCATGACTAGTCTAGCTCTTGAAAACAAGCACAAAAATGTATTGCGACACGTGGTCTTGGGTCGGTCATCGATGGTATGACATCAAACTACATAAGAGTGAGCCACGTTAGTCGGCCCAAGAGCTGGACGCAACACCGCGTAATTGTGTCGGTCATGATCATGAACACCGCTTGGTTTGTTAGCATGGTCTGCCTGTGTGCCACATAGTCTTAGAAAATGAAATTGGGCTCTTGGCCCAGGCTATATTGGGTTCAGAACTTTTGGGTTAGGTTTTCGGGTTTTACAAACAAAGCCATCCAAGATGTCCAGCAAAAACATTATGAGTTTGGCAGCGACCTGTCAATTAAAGAGAAGTGAAAAAGGTGCATTAAATCTCAAAATACATGCAGTGGAAAACAGACAATTTTGTTTATGATGAAAGAGGAGATGTCATTCTCCACCAAATGGCCATTTCAATTCCTTGTCAATCCAATAAGGATAAGTCATTTCAGAAGGCGTGGCATATATGCAGGAGGCCGGTGAAGGGTAAGCAATTAGCCTAATTTAGGGCCCACATTCTTCCCATTTCGTATCTATTGTAATTTGTAAGATATAAAGTGAAGAAAAGTACCAACACATTTGTGAACAAAATACCCTTGTAATATATATTCGATCCATCAACATCAATCCGAAAAGAAGTGAGACCAAAGATAAGGATGAAGTGATCGATCAACTTAATAGCTACTGCTTGTGTAATAAAGACCTAATTAATTACACTATACATATATTCTCTTTTTCATGGATTGCTTAGACTTAGAGTGTGCATGTGATTATTTTCATGGGTCACCAAGATCACCACCTCTATAGATTAGAAAGGGACGTCACTAACCAAATAATATATAGTGGCTTAGTTTAATTAATCTTGTAATTTATACAAATTCATAGCCTAGCTTATCTAGCTAGTAGCAAAACAAAGACATGCACCAGACATAAGTGAGAGCCATGTTGCTGGGCCAGGTGTGCAGCTGCAATCATAAACTATTAAACTATATAACGAATTAATTTAGTGTATAAATTTGGGTAGTTCCATTGATGTAAGTTTCAATGGTACACTGAGAGAAATGAATGAAGCTAGGCTGACAACTGATCAAATTGAACAACCAATTTTAGCTGCCAAAATAATGCATTCCATTCCATGCATGCATGTCTCTCTTATAATTAATTGTAGCAAATTATTCCAAAAGCTTTTCACAACATGTTTGTGCATATTATTGGTAAATTAAATTAAGCAACAAGTCTATGACATGTTCAGAACATATGATCGCTCAGTTATTCATGATACATTGATACATGACTAGTGTAAATCCCAAATTGGACTATTACTGCACAAGAATCAGCCTCCCATTTTCTTCACCCAAAACCTCGTCCTCTTCTTCTTCTACCTTATTATGAACGTTATCATGTTCCTTTGGAACTGTCACAACCAGTTCCTGACCACTCCACGTGGCACTAGCCAACTCGGGTCTTGTCGAAGGTGGGAGCCGATACCTCCACAGATCAAGATCGTCGACTACTACTTCGTTCAAACACTTCAAATCACCGCCGTCCGTTTTTCGGACCACAATCTTGGTCACCCCCGGATACATCTCTATGGTGTGGGCCCGGACGACGTCGTCTTGTTCACTTAATAGTTGGGTGGTGGCGGCGGTGAAACGGAACGAGTGGGAGGTTTCTTCGACCGAAACGTCGGCGTTTGAGTGGTAAGGGAGCTCGAGGACGTTGGCGAACACGTGAGGGAGTCTTCGGAGCTTCTTGAAAGAAGAAGCGACGTCGTATGACATGTTCCGCTTCTTTGGGGATGATGGGTGGACCTTCTTCTTCATGGTTACAATATCTTACTTTCTTTGCAGCTCGAAGTCTCAAAGTCTCACAGGGATGATAACATGAGGGAATATGTTCCTTATGTCACCCTCTAACTTTGTTTTGTTCTCCACAGCAATCTTTTAACATGGGCCACTAAGCATCAGGCCCAAAGTTAGAGCCCACACAACACCAGACTTAGAATAATGTGGGCTGGAAAGCCCAAAATAAAATCTTTTAACTTGGTGATATGGTACACTAGACAGCATCCAAATAAAGCAATGTAAAATAAAATCAATCTTTGACATCATACCCACCCCATAAAAAAAAGTTGTAAGAATAAAATATTGGTTTGACTGGTCAAGTTGAGGAGCACTAAGCATTGATGGAAGACTGGGGTGGGGGCGAGACAGACAAGCATTGCAAATGAAGAACTGTATTTAGAACAGGCAGAGTCCAATCATATGGAAACAATAATTTGAAGTTTAAATAAACATATGGACCCCCCTAACCTTATGCATATATGCAAACCCACATTTCATTGTATCATTGAGAAGTATCTCTTATTTTATTTATATGTTCTCATATCATACCCAAATATTTTAAGCACCAGTGTTTAAAAGAACATGTCTTGTTTGCTACTTACACTACAAACCAATCCTACATTACAACGACTATGTAAAAGAAATGCCATCTTTTGTTACATTGTATGAATGAATAGAATATGTAGGCTTAAAGAAACATGGACCAAAAAAAGCGTTTGCTTTTGCTAAAGTATCATTTTTGAGCCTTCTTGGAAAGAGATAGAACTGGTAAATTGATTATTATGACCAAGTTGTTTGTTGTTATATTGGATTATGTCTCCATATGCGTGTGATAATGGAATTGACTTGAAAAATAAGATTTCAAAATTAAATAAAAAAATGGAGATGCGGGGTATCGATCCCCGTACCTCTCGCATGCTAAGCGAGCGCTCTACCATCTGAGCTACATCCCCTTGTACGTCACCGCTGCTCCATTTAATATTAATATTAATTATTGAATGATGTTTATTGTTATATTTTAAAGTTAAGAGTTGTTTGGCATCTCTTTCGGCGTGCAAAGTAAAGTTGAACAAAAACGGTTTCTTGGCCAGCTTTCTCCACTTTTTCGAACGCACCAAGTAAAGGCAAAGATCCCCATGGAGATTTATTCGTTCCGGGAATGAGGAACAAAATATTAATTAAAAATTCCTCACCCGACCCACCCAAGCAAGCTTTCTATTCTATCACAAGATTCACAACTACTTTATGCGACCGACTCAGAAGAAGAAACCGACACCTGTACGTTGCTATAGCCGGTCTTTCTTATCTCTATCCTTTTGTCCAGATATTTTCACACATCCTGCATGATCTGAACATGGGTCCGACATATGTGGCTCGCCCTCATAGAAATCTCCGATATGCCCTCGGTAATGGCTTTTAATCTCTGACCCTGCCACGACAAAATATATCTCCCATCTTCTTTGATAATTGTCCGATATGCCCTCAGAAATTGTTTCTCATATACTCATAATTAGGTACATTGAAATATTGAATTTCAGCCAAATAATACTTTTAGTTAATACTCTTTGCTAAATTTCCATCTCCATATTAAGCTGTAATTCACTTTGCTAAATTTTTGTCTTTATTTTAGATTTTAATTAAATTTCAATCTCTAATTCACCATCACATGCTTGAAAACCTTAATAAATTACAAAAATTGACACTAATTTAATCTTGAATATTGTACGATCTCTAGTAGCAATAATGAATTTCCACTTTGTGCAAGAATATGTGAGTGTGAGGAAGTTAACAACTAAAATTTGATGATAGTACAAGGAAAGCATTATTAACTTTTACTTAGAGAAAAAAAGAATTGATAAAAAAATCAATTCTTTGATTATTTGATAGTAACTACTAATTTTTTATCATTTTATTCGCTTATTTTCCAAAAAGTGATTTCAAGGGTAAAAGTGTCCAAACAATAAGAATGATAGAATGTCATTTTGGTAAATGCAGTAAAAACGAGGCCCTCTTGTCTAACCATGCACATTATACAGGAGTACGCAGTAGGCAGTACGCTGAGTACGCTGTAGGGTCTCGCTATACGTTGTGTTAAATACGACTGTAGACAGTCATTTCTCAGATCTGTGGATTCTTTCTTCTTCATATCTCTCGGGGCTCAATTTCCAATTCCCAATTTCCATCCCATTTGAATCCCTGAAAATATCTTCGGAGCTCAACAACTACCACAACAACAACAACAACACCGAGAGAGGAATCTCACTCCCTTCTTGGTCCAACTCTTCTCTCTCTTCCTCTCCCTCACGGCTTTACTGAGAATTTTCTCGCTCTGTTTTGGTAATTTTCTTTCACTTTCTCGAGAAACAATCATGTTATTTGTTATATATGAAAGTTTCATTTCTCTAGGTTTTGTCTATTACGCGTTTTGCGAAATCATTTTCACGCCCTTGCCGAGACTAATATTTGCTTTTAACATTTTGCGATTTACAGGGAGTCGATTGGGTGGCTAAATCAACCGCCTCTGTAATCGATCGCTCTGTTTTCGTCGCGCTTCGGTCGTCGATGTTCGATTTGGATCTATTGTGGAGAAGATCGAGAAGTTTGAGTCATTTCCTGTGCGATTCGTACCCTAAAGCTGTGTTCTTTTTGCATGATTTGAGCCCTGGGACTGAGTTGTAGCTGTGGATCTAGTGAGTCACTTTCGGAATCGGACTGACGCGAGCGAGTTAGACTCGTTGACTCGACCAATTTTGTCGTTATGGAGACGCTTCTAGTGGTAGCGCAACATAAGAACCAGTACTACAACCGGGGCAAGCCACACGGGCCTGGCCGGTTCGGCCCATCGCCATCCAAGGGTTTCCGAGGGATCAATTGTCGGACTTTCCAATCCGGCTCAGGTATACTTCCAACCCCATCTAAGGCTTGCTCTACTCCTGTATCCAAAAGGGCATGCTCTTCTTCTCCCAAGACACCTAACTCTAATGCAGATTCACACTCTGATAGTAAAACACCGGGTAGAACCCCTTTGAAAAGCACCCCAATTGCTATCAATGCCAAAAGCTCTAAGAAGGAAAAGCTTTTCAATGAAAGCCTTTCATTTTCTGAGCTCTGGGCTGGCCCTGCTTACTCTAACTCACCTCCACCTAGTTCCTTGCCAATACCCAAGTTTTCTGTTCGACCCAAAAGAACCGTGTCTCTTGAATTGCCTAGCTCAGCTTCTGTTATTGAAATGCACCCAATTGCCAAGTCTGCACCCGCATCTCCAACTAGGGATCATAGCTCTACTGCAAGAGACTTCTTTCATAATGCTGACTCTGCGACCAGGACTCTGCGTCGCATTCTCAATCTTGATGTTGACAATGAATGAAGGGCGGTGCTCGCCCTCGCTCCTTTGTAAATAGTTTTATGTGGAGATGTGTCGGTGTTGTTAGATTGTATATACAGTGAATAAATTGGTTGGTTGGTAGTCTCAGTCGTTATGAGTATGTTTAGCTTTCTGTGGTGGTGCTACAGTATACAATCATGGATGTGGCGAGTCAATGATCTCTGGTTGGTTTCGGAGATGAAAGCTTGTTTTGAGGGATGGGGGCATGGTATGTGTAAAATGGATATACGGCATGCATGGAACTGACCCAAAGTTCAAAGGAGTGGAAGGGATTTAGTGGTAATGTTATGCGTTTGAGGTGAATACTGAAGTTGAGGAAGCTGAGGGATGGAACAGCTGTCTACTCTCTATCTGTGGAATCTGGGAAACTACATTCTACTTGCATATTGAAGTTACGACATTAACTTCTCTATGTAATCTCTTGACAGATTTGCTAATTTTCGTTAACCCCTTTTAGAGTAAGGTTTAGGTATTTAGTTTCGGTTTGTATGTATATACTGTAGAACGTTTAGGGATCTATTGATACAGAATTCTGTAGATTTTCTTTTTTAAATTTTAGATTGCTTCTTCTTTTCCTTGTTTTTAGAATTAGTGTCCTTATAGATAGTCTAACATTCGGCTAGTCACTTTGTTCCTTAGTTGAGTCACCACTTTGTTCCTTATATAGTCTTCTTTCATTAAACTCTCTTTCTTGGTCCGTCAATGCCTGAATTGGCTGCTTCAGATCAACAGGTCTTTCCCTTCATTCTCTTTGACTATCGTTTGTTCTTTTAGTTACAATCTGACCTCCCTTACTACACTCTCTTCGAGGGTGCTTTCCCCTTCTCCATCTTTTCTGGTTTTTAAGAAGGAAAAGAGGGAAGGGGTACTGATTGTTCTTTCCTGCTTCTGCTTCCGTTCTTCAATTTGTAGGGGTCAATCCATGTTTCTCTATCCTGTAATGCTTCCTCCCCTGGAAGCACCTATAAGGGGGTACTGATTGTTGTTTCCTACTCCTGCTTCAGTGCTTCTTCAATTTTTAGGGTCAATCTGTATTTGTCTATCCTATATTGTGTCCTCAGTTGGAAGCACCTTTTGAGGTTCTGGTTCTTTTAAGTGAATGGTGCTAGTTGTGGTCTTCACGTAGCTTTCATCCTTGGAGATCGTTGACCTGGCCAAGCCATCAGCAAGGTAATACGTTTGCACTGTTCTTTATTCATTGTGATACATTACATTCTTCTATGGTTTCATTCAAATACTGATTGTTTGGTATTATATGAAGCAGGGTGGAAGTTGAGTAGTATTTAGGAGGAGGCCTTTTCGTTAGCTGTTGATGTTCCAGCAATCTAGTTCTACACGTGGTAGTTTCGTGAAGGAGCCAAATGTAGTTCTTGTATATCGTATCTCGTCTCTAAGAATGCATAATGTACGTGTCTGGCTGTGAGTATTTGATCCAGTGGAACGATATGTAGTTTCGGACTAATATGTGGTCAATCGCCTTTTCTATCTACTATTTAAAGTTCGATGTTAGTCTATTTATCATCGGTATTTAAATTTGCAGTTTAATTCTGTTATTAGATACATTATTTTTATCTTTTTAATTGTAATGGTAACTTGTTTTATTGGTATTGATGGATGTATGGCCGTGGTTAGCAATCTTTGATAAAAGAAATTAAAGTAAAATGAAGAGTTGGTGCTTGGAAATGCAAAGTGCAATGGTAATTGGGATGTTAAAATGATATGTGTTGAATACAAAAAAACAAGTTTTCTTTTCTAGAATGTTTTTTTTTATTAGGGAGGGAGGATCGAATTTGGATGTGTAAGGGGGCAAAAGTTTTTCTTGTAGATTTGTCATAGATAAATTATGAAACACCACCGATGGTTATTCTATTTAACTTTATTCTGATATTCTGTTCTCGAGAATAAATAGGTGCAAGAATCTCTTAATTCTGATTAATAAACATTTTCTTGAATCAAATGACTCATGCAATGAGTAAACAGCGTCTCAAAACCCCACATTTATCTCACAATTAACATTTTAATGTTACAGTGGATTAGTAGCCATCCCTAAGCATCACAATTTGCTAAGTGGCACCTAACCCAGAAGTAGTATATACTTGCCTTGAATCTGCATGGACAAGGTCCAAACTTGTGCATGTCGCGTTAAACTTGATTCCAAAACTGAGTTTAGTATTTAACTCGGAACCAATCGATGATAAATGAAGAGGCCCATATTACATTTGTAATGTTAGGTTTTATAAACTCGATGTCGGATATATACTCTTAACAAGTTAACAACCATCTCGTATAGACCAAGTGCTTGATGGGTTTTCCATGATTGATTTGTCTCATGAGCAGCATTCGGTGATTTGTTTTTTTAGGTCATTCTTCTAGTTTATGGCAGTCATGTATTCATTTTGCTTCAGATTATGACTGCAACTCTGTATTTTTTTTTTTCCCTCTTTTTTAATCATTGTTAGTTTTTCCACACAGCTATTGCGGGTTTATAATTGTTACTCTGGTAGAGGCGTGGAATGTGAAAGAAAAACTGTTTGATCATTGATGACTGGTGGTGAATATATATATTAACATTTGCATCAAAAGTAGCATTTGACAGGAAACTGGTGCTTGATCGATTGCCAAAGCCAGTGGTTCTTTTTGTTGGATCCCTTTACGCAGCCTTTGGCCAGTCCTTCACCACTTTACTTGGTCTCATCATTAGCTTTGCTAATTTATACTAGCAGTTTTTCTTTCCCTTTATATTTAACTGGGAAAAGGGTTTGATGATGCAAGCAGGTTGGTAGTCCTGAAGAACATACTATAATCCCAGTAAGATTTTTTATATTTAGGACTACCTAAGCAATTTGCATCAAAGTTGCTAACTACTACTAGTATTTAATTATGTGGGTCACCATGTACAGGTCAGGACTCTGGCAAAGAAATTTGAGTTTGGATTGGATCTATTCCCTTGAATAAGTCCTTTTTTATTTAGTCATACATCATCAAATTCATCTTCTAATGAAAGCCAAAAACTGTAGGAAGAGCCTGGAGGCAATCAAATTATTAATCTATCAATTAAATAAAATCAACTCTACAAACTAGAATATCTCATCCTCTCTTATTTTTATCTGCAGTGGAGAGGGTAAAATAAAAGCCAAAGACAAAATAAAATTTGAGATCTAACAACAGTGTTTGGTCTCTAAAATCAATCATCTCCAGGGGATCATAATATTCAAGAATGGGAAAATTGATAATGAAGCAATAATATATGCACTGGTTATCCTCCTGTAGATGCTGAACCTTGAGAAGACTGTGAAACAGGAAGACAGAAAGAAAGGAGAGAGGACTCAAGAACAACTCCTCAGAGCTTCATCAAATTCTGTGTCCCCAGCTTCATCTAAGAGCATTTCTTGGTAGCGGCATTCGCAGCTACAAAAGGCTTTCTCACCTCTGCATGACAGATTTGAACAATTAGTTCTTGTGAAAAGAAGCATGTAAACTAAGCCATTATATTCATCATCCATAGCATATAAAATTAATGGAAGTCTTGGGACTTCAGCACACTTCATAATTACCAAACATGAAATATCTATGTACTAGTTCACCCAATGAAGAACCATCAAGGCTTGAAGACTTCAATCATTGATGAAAGATTACCTGTAAATGTAAATGTCATTCTTCTGCTTAAGATTCTTCTTGCATGTGTAACAGAAGCTAAGAAAATTCTCAGATGCTGAGTTAGACTTATCAGATATGGTATAGTAGCTTTCCACAATGCAGTTATCAAATATGTGGGTTGTTCTTGGATTAGGTCCACGAGATATCACACATGTGTAATCCTCAGAAAGCTCCATTTCACTCACTGAGGCACACCCTGTGAAAACCTGAGGAGAATTCTTTGTTTGGATGTCGGATTTGGCAGATCCTTTTGTTGGTAATTGGGAATTCTGAGTACTGATCTCAAAATCAGCTGGAGATTTGGGAGACTCAGTTGAAGAAAGAGAAGAGGCTGCAGGGAAGGGAGGGATTTGAACTCTAAGCTTAGTTCCAAACAGAACCTTCCCATTACTGGGTTTAGAAGTATTCTTTTCAAAATTTTGGTCAATGAGCGTGTCAACTAGAGCAAGACCAATGCCTTTTGCCTCTGATTTGTCCCAGGAGCGTTTGTTTCCTGACAAATTAACTTTTGGGCGTATGGGTTGTTTTTTATCATATGAAAATGGGGGGGCTCCGAAAGGAAATGGCTTGGTGTCAAGGATTGAAGTTGGACTTATCAAAGCATCAGTTTCAGAATGACCCTTTATTGTGAAAGCTCTGAATCTTGGAGAACCAAAGAAAGACGGAGCTTTGGTATAGTTTTGGTGTGTTGGAGATGGTTGAGAGCTGTGATCAGCCATTAAAGGTTGCTTGCTGGCCACTGCTCTAGATCTCTTCCTCAGCATAACTCACTCTTAAGCAAATGATTCTCAGCCCCAAAAAAGCTATAACAAAATCGATCACTGCCAATGAGAAGAAAAGAAAACAATCAAAGATTGCCGTGTTAGATGCATACAAAATAGGGTGATGCCGAGACCATAAAAGAGTTAAGATATTTGAAAACTTACCAAAAATGATTAGAAAACTCTCACCAAGAAACCACGATTGAGTTGCTCTCAAAAACCAACTTTTGGGTTTCAAAAGTAGAAATTAAAGGCTCTCTTTTTCTTCAAGAAGCACTAATGCATGGCTCTCCAACTATAAAAAATCAACCAAAAAAAGCAAAAGTGAACAAACATATAATAAAATACAGTACTGTCAGAGAAACTCTCTGAAGGGTGTCCTAAATCTCTGTAGCCTCCATGCCAGAATGCTAAAAAATATGCAGTAAAACAAACAAGTCGGTGTCCTCAGTTTAAATCTCTGTAGCCTCCATGCCAGAATGCTAAAAAACATGCAGTAAAACAAACAAGTCGGTGTCCTCAGTTTTCCTTTTTTCTTTTACCAGAACAAAACTCAATTTCCCATCATAGCAACCCTCATGCAAGCCATGTGATCGTCACAGACATTAGACATAAGATAGAAGTTATAGAACAGCAATTGCTTGCAGCCCTGCAATTTACAGGAAAAGAAGTGTGTCTATATATGCCCTGTTTTCTCAGGAAGAATTGGCATAAATTCTTTGTTTACTTCCCATGAAAAAAGAGCCATCATCACACTCAAGTAAATGAAATATAGAAAGAAAGAAAGAAAGAAATATTTATATAAAGCTTTGCTCTCTCTTTCTAAGCTTCGCTTTTGTGCTAGAGGGTTTTTTTCCCATCCCAGCCATCAAATTCACTTCCTCTTTATTCAGTTTCAATCAGCCAAGAATGTGCAACTTGGCAAACAGAGAAAGTGAAAGATGAGAAGGAAATGGCCCTCAATTTTAAAGGGAAGAATTGGGTTTGATTGTACCTTTTGAAGAGTGAAATAAAAAAAGGAAGGCGAGTGCATGAGAATTGGTGGGTTTGACCACACAGCCTCAGAACCCAAAAATTATGATTTTTCTTTTAATAAATTAAAATTAAAATTCTCTCTTTCTAAACAGATTAGATTAGATTAAATTAAAAAGAAATGAAATGCTAGATCAGACTTGTCTTTCTATAAAACAGCCTCTCACTCATGGACTCTGGAGCTTTTTCGTCGTGACTTACACTTGGACTTTGTGTTAAACGCAACTGTACATACTGTGCAGTAATGAATGCAGAAATAAACGCACGCACTCATAGGAAGTGCTGAGTTCATTGATTCATTTTTTTATCCACTAATCACTATGCACAAGTTATTGCTCTACCACTCTCGCTCGCTCACTCACTCACTCACTCACTCGCTCAACTCTTTTAGACTTTTACGTGGATTCAAGGTTAAAATAGATTAGTACATGTTTAAACTTTGAACCCAAATTGTACCATTTTTGGCCCTTTTCAATTAGACTGTTGAGCTGAAGATGTTTCCTGGTGACACTTTGAAAGTTTGATCTGGATTTGTTTTTTATTTGTTTCGTCAATAAATAAAAATTGACTATCTCTCTCACATGGGTTGTGGTGATTTTTGCATATAATAGAAATATAGGATTCATCGTTTAGCAGATATGAACTATTGAGTAGTCTAAAAATGCCTTGTTTTGCCTCTAGCCTGCAATTGCATGCAACTTCCAGTACTTTAAATGTTGTCAGTTATATGCTGGTTTTCTGATTTTAGCTTGGGAGGGACGGGAGGGACCCCAAGTATAAGAAGTTTTTCTAAAGGCCACGTGGGCCTGACTGTGTGTCCTTACATTTCCATTGATAACTTGGTCCAAATATGATTAGGGTTTGGATAAGGATTGAGGTGTCATTTAAAGCGTAAATGTCTCTATCTACATTATATATAAAACTCAAGTAAATGATAAAAAATTCTCACCAATACACACACTAAATGAAATTTCATATCCATATACAAGCTCTAAAACAGTGAACCAAACGAGCTCTAAGACGCTTGAGTATGGTGATTGAGCGAACAAGATTTTATGAGAAGATAAATTTTTATGTGACAATTCTATGTGTTTTATGTGTTTATTTCTTTAGTACTTTTAACTTTATCATGTGATTTGCATGATAGAAAAAATAAACCTATATGACAATTTCATTGAAGTTTTTCTCTTGGATTTACTTGTCTTATATAAGCGATGACTGACGGGTGGGGACCCGAAAGTGAGAAATAAAAACGGGCGTGCCCGGAGGTGGGGGCGGGGTCCACTGAGAGTAACGGGTTATGAAGAAAATTGGATTCTTATAAAACAGTTAAATGGTAACAGTAACAGAGACGTACACTACACATCCCAAAGATCCAACTCCTTGCCGTTGGTTGCGTTAACTGGTGGGGCCCGCTTTTTAACTCCACTCAGAAATCATCCCAACGCAGATTGTGGGCCCTGATCTGGGCCAATCCTTTCGGCTTTATAACTTGACCCAACCCGTGGGCCCACACTTTGGGCCTTTGGGGGTTGTGATCAAATGTGGGCTCCGCCTACGGAATTGACCCTTTGTACTTGTAACCAACAACATCATAACGCGCGTGTGGAAACAAAATTTCACACATGGGTTAGTCTAGATCTATTTTTTTGATCAAATGGGTTAAAGTCTTAGATTATTTCCCCAATAAACCAAAGCACACACAAAAAAGAAGATAATGGCAAAGGTTCTTTATGCCCAAAAAGTTTCCTAGCTAGCTTCTTTGTTACACATTTTGATGTTAAACAAGCATACTATTCTACATCTATATCCTCAAGGAATAATATTCATGGTAATCACCACTGGGGGACCTACTTCTTAGATAACTTTTCAATAAAATTTGAAAGTCTCAAATAAACCACTAACAAGCCTAGAATAATTTTTGTTTTAATTATAAAATTTATATTAATAAATTTACTTATGACTTATCTTAAGGGTAGATTTTTAATGACATTAGGGAATTAATTATCTATATAAATGAGTCTCACTTCTATGAAACATATATGGCTTGCCACAAATTATTTAGCGTGGCAATTTTCCAATTTTATATACTTACGTACACTTCTCTTCTTATTTTTTACAACTTAAAATATTAAACAAAATATAAAAAAATGAAAGGATAAAAAGAGAAGGAAGAATAAAGATGTAAAATAAGAGTGTGAAAACCACTACTCATTATTTATATTGTCAAGCATACTATTCTCCATCTATATTCTCAAGGTAATATTTATGGTCGAATAAACATAATAAAAGAAAAATTATATTCATAGTATCCATAATGAAGTAATGAGACGTTTTTATGTCGCGTTACTAGTACTATCTATGTGACTAAGTCTTTGAGGTTAGCTGAAGCAGTAAAATATGTAAAATAAGAATTAAAATTAAGCTAAGTTTCAGTTTTGATTCGATACTATATAACTCAAGCTAGCATTCGTTGTCCAATTGAATAGGTGCTCAGCAGCAACTACATGTCGAAGAAAGTAGGTGGCACACGCGCGGCATCATCCAAGTGAGCAAGTCACTTGAGATGTCTTGATCGATAGGGTTAATTGGTTAAATGCAGAGTGAGCCCACAATTGCAATCAAATAATTACAAGTTGAAGTCGTTTTCCTCATGCCCAGTGGCATTACATGATTTCAAACAAGATGATGTTGTCAGACAATAATTTTCGGTGCAGGAAATTGTAGACCATATTATTGGTCTATTGACCGAGGCACTTGGCCTTTCCTCAATTCCTCAAGGCACTGAAATGTGTCATTCATTATAAGAAAGGAGGATGGATCATCATAATGGTTGGCAGTGGCACAAAGTAAACTGATTTACCAAGACATGATTAATAATATAATATGATATGACATTTCCATTATGATAATCAACTTTTGTTTTTGGTAGTTAGGATAATCAACTTTTGACCAAGGATGAAAGTAGTTATATATTGATGAGCTTGAGCCTTGAGGGTTGGAAGAAAAGCCAAATAATTAAGATGGGCCCAGGATAATTAATTATAAAATGTTTGAAACACTAGGTGGATAGAAAATAAAAGTAGACAATTCCCAGATGATATTTGTTTGGTTATTGCAATGCCCATCAAAGGCAAGAATCATACTATTTCCTAAAAGATAATCTCTAGCCCACTTCGAGACCATACTTGAGATTAACTAATCGATTTTCTTAGTTAATTAGTTAGTGGGTGTGGGTACATTGGATGAGTTAATTATTGCAGTGGGTTTTAATTGTGGAAGATATCTAAATATGTTAAATTTAATTTCGAATGGTTTCAGATTGATTCATTTTTATTCTGGTAATCAACATCTGGAACTTGGGCAGGGTTAGGTGGAAAATTTGGTTCCAAATCAAGCCATAGCATTGATCTTCACCTGTAACGGAAAAATGTTGATTTTGGCTGTATGGCTTTAAAAGTTGTAGCCCAGTACCACATAGGTTCCACTCTACTAAGACAACATTATACCAATGGTCCAATACTATTCTATGCAATCTCACAGGGGTTAGTTGCACTGAAGTCTCACCAGGAAACCAGCATTATACTTGAAAGCAATCTCTCTAATATAACCTGGCTGCAATTATCTCAAATTGATTGCAACTTGCAAAAGTACAGCTTTACTAATATCTTAGAATAACACAACCATTTTCTTACAAAGCTTTAGGAAAAAAGAAAAAGAAAAAACGAATCACTAGTAGTACAAAGAGCTAAGAGAACTACAAACAGTCAAATTAGAACCAATTCTCAGAACTAAGTTTAAGAGGACCTTTTGCTATTGCTGGAATGCCATCACTGTTTGTTTTTCTTATCATTTCGAGTTCTCTTTCGAAATTCTCGTTTCTCTGTAGAGTACTGCTTTTTTATTAACAAATTGCTCATGGATGTTTTCAAAGCCTCGGATGCTGTCAAGAAAATCTTTTCATCAAAGGACACTCTTCCCTGCAATTTCTCAAGCAATTTCTCACCCCCAGGAATCTCATAATCTTCCAAAACAGTTGGTCCATGCTGAACAGAATTAGCACTGCTTTCCTTAAAGCCAGAGATAACCCTGACACGGGCCAAAGAGGGGAATTGAATATCACGCAAGTTAGAGGCACCAGTTACCATCCACAATAATCCAGAGGAAAAGCTAGTTCCCAAGCTTGTTGGAATAAAGGTCTCTCCCTTGATAGAAACCACCTGTTTAAATCACAACAATTGTTAATAGCCACTTTGTGCGCGGGTCATGATAAATACATCAGCAATTTTAGCTAGTAGCCATAGTTCATGCTAATGTGGTAGTTAGGACTTAGGATCAAGCTTCAAACTTGGATCTGCAATTGGATTATGGCTAAGGGGCTTAACAAGGACTAATGACAAAAATCAGTGGTAATGTCATACAAGATGAAAGGTGTCCAAGGAAAACCCATTTGAAGGTGCTTGATAACAGGACAATTCTCATTTGATGAATGCATTCTTATGGTTAATTTTACTTGGAGTAATTGAGGTCCTTACCTTGGCAACATGAAGTGTTTGAGCAGAAATATCACAGCTCAGCAATATTATTCCTTGCAAGCTACAATGAGATATCTTAATGAGTATCAAAACAGAGAACTCCATTATAGAATAAGAGAGAAAATCCAAAAGTTACGACTTGCCTTTGGACAGCCACTGCAACAAGGGTACTATCCGGGATTGTGCATAAATCAGTAACAGCATCATAGCACTCCTCTTCTATTTCTTTAGACTCTAAAAGTCCTGCCTTCAGAATGAAATCAAGTAAACAGCATGCCAACAGCAATAGCTTAGTAAATGGTGCATTTTGCTTTCTAAAAGAAATCCTATCAACTAATGGTTCTTCATCTAGTGGATAGAATGGGATATATAGTTCCCATGAATTCTCTTTTCATATCACTGACTCTTCTCAGGTTGGTGCCAACAGCACCTATATCCTTGTGGCAAAATAAAACAAGACCCTTGTACCCCTTGTTAAGTATCAAACTATCAACTAAACAAAATGGTAATATTTATGCCAAATAAATATAAATTTGTACTTAAAAATCTTTCAGATACAATAGAGAGGTCACTGGGAATCCTGAGAAACATAGAACAATTGAAATACCTTTCCTCTGATATCACAAGTATCTAGGAGAGATCCTGAAGAAATATCCCATAGGCGAACCTGCCAAAGCAACATGGATTAATTGCTCTGCTGTACAAAAGATGCACCTTGAACCAATTCAAAAGACATGAGTTGTTATTATTACTTACTGTTGAATCACCACTTCCAGAGACAAGAAACCCCCGAGGGCATTCCATAGTGCAAACAAAGGCAAGGCAGGAAACAAACCTGCCAATGGATGCATGAAAGAGAAAAGAACTGAATGTCAAGTAACACGAAGATTCGTTATACATATAGGCATGTTAGGGCAATCCACTACCATAAAATGGCACCAATACCCACATGGTTGATGTGGAATTACAACATTAATGAGAAACAGAAAGTCCTGTCATTTAATTTTGAGTATGAACTTAGGATATGCAATTGTTTGCAAAAAAACTTCCTCATTATTTATAAATATATATATGATGTAAATGCCCCTGCCATGTCAGCGAATATAGCATCTATCATGAGGAATGGACGGAATGAGCCAATGAGGGAAACGAAAGTGAGTCATGGGTTGTTAAGTGAGACACCTAAACTTCCAGGTGGTAATGTGGGAATCGTTTTCAACTATAGGTGGTAAATGTAGAATTAAGCCATATATATATAACAAGAAATTCTTCATTATCTATATACTTTCTCCACTGTCGTATGAAGAAGAGATAAAAGTCACTCACTCTGTATGGCCAAGGGAAAAACTTTGTATCTCATGGGCTCCATCTAAAGGCTTCTTGGGAAACACAGTAACCTGCCAAAAGAGCGAAACCATGTGAATTATGTGCAAGACAATATATCCATTCATCTTATTGAATGGGTTGCAATGTTGGATTACTCGAATTTTGAAATCCCGATCAGCACTAACAAAAAACTGTCCATCTGGTGAAAATTCCTGCCAGAATTACAATGTTAGGTCTGATAAACATTAATTTTCAAAGAAGAAAACAAAGAAAGATCAACAATAAAAAATAACTCACCAGACTTGTTATGATGCTACAATAGTGAGAAAGCAACGGTGCTGCCTTCTTATTAACAAAAACTTGATTTCCATCAAATCCTTCCACATCCACATCCACAACCCAAACAACCCCAAATTTGTCAGCAAAGCAAACATAGGAACCATTGTTGCTTATGGCAACTGCACTCACTCTTTTCTCTGAGCACCTATAACAAAAGTAGGGGAAGTATAAGGAACATAGAGAAAAAAGACACCTTTAGAACATACAGGGTACATGGACAATGTCAGTGAAATCATGGTAGAGCAACAAATACAACGTAGATGCAAGTTGAGGGAACACCCCATTTTGTTGTTCCACCAAAGTTAATTACAGCACCGTTTTATTGAGTGTTTTGCACACCAGATAAGATGCTATAAGTGGCCTTTTCGGTACTATCGCATGCATATCCATGACATATCATCCTCAAAATTACCTCCAAGGGTACCCTTTAAATTTACAACCAATAAGTCATAGGGGGCTTCAACAACTTACACAGTAGTAATGCAGCGCCAAGATTCAGTGGACCATATATTTACAAGTTTATCATCACCAGCAGACACAAAGAGCTTTCCATTTGCACCGTAACGAATGGCTCTTATGGAATCCTTATGAAGAGACCCACCAGAATCATCTACCAAAGAAACCGCACATCCACCACTGTTAAAGAACCACAACATAAAGTAATTCTATTGTTAAAATTGATTAAGCTTCACATGGACTTAAAACAGACACATTTAACTACAAATTATAATAAGAAACGTTTTTTGTTTTTGCTTCCAAAGAGAGGTTAAAGTTCAAATTTTGACCAAAGTGACACTATACAGAGACATCCAAAATTGCTTTAAAATACAAAACTTCGTCGTTTTTAATCTTCATGAACTCATGCTTGAACCGCATTTCAATGAAGCTACTTATTGAATCTGAATCAACAATGAAAACCGAACCAGGCACCGAGATTAAGGTGAGATAGCTTACTAGAGGTCGAAGACGCGGAGGTCCGACCCGACGGCGACTGCGACGGAATTTTGGGTCGGGTGGACCGCAATTAGGGCAGGAGCCACTTCCATGTCCTTGTTGGTTTCTCCGTGTTCCATCGAAGCGTCCTCCATTTTGCTCAGAGAAGGTTCTGTTGGCGCTCGCTCTCTTCAGGGTTTTGCTGTTCATACCAAAATTGGGGTTTAACTATTGGGTTTTTGCCCATCTAATTGTGAGTGGGCCAATGGTCCATTGGCCCCAAAACGCTGGGAAGGAAAAGTGAGAAAAATTAAAATTGAAAACCCAAAAACACAGTTTTTTTCTGGATATCTCTACTTTCAAGTTTCAATGAGGATGTGCCAAGAACTATCAGTATATCAAGTGTTTGATATAAAGTTTGAACCTATCAAATGTGATTATGAACATCAGAAATTTCAAGGGGCCAGTGGCTGAAGTGATAGTGATACTAATGCAATTTATACATAAATAAATGTACAAACAAATAACTGCTTGCAAAGTGCTAGATCAATTAGAACCCATTTTTCGATTTGTGGAAAATTTTCTCTCCCTGACTTGTAATAGCACAGGCTTCCCCATCAAAAGAAAGATAAGCGAGAGAAAATTAAGACTGATACACAAGATTCTTTGTTCAATTATCATGAACACAAAAGAGGTAAAAAAAAAGAAAATTCATCCATGACAATATATATATATATATATATATATAAAATTCTTGTACCACTAAACTGCTGCATCTTCCAATGGTGCTGGGCCTTTTACTGTTACCTTGGTATATGGGGAGTTCCAAAAGGAACTCATGCTGATGATCGAAACATGAAACAGGGCTAAAGATTATGCCTTACAATTATAACAAAACAAGGTAGCCAGCAGAAGGCCAATTCCTTGTAGCAGGAATCAAAAGCATCAAGTAGAGCACATACAAAACAGAACAATTGGAGACCTAAATTCTCAACTGTGTACAACCAAGAATAGTTCCACGGCACCGTGTCATTGGAGCTGCTTGCCGCCAAGTCGGTCTTTCACCCCCAATCGTCAGAACATCAACATCAGACATTGGCTTGATTTCCATGACCCATTGGTCAGGGACAATCACCCCACCAATCACATAAATTTCATCCCCTAGTCCAGTCATTGCAAACCCAATTCTGCGGCCAAACTCAGATGCTGAAACCAAAACCTTCCTCAATTCTCTATCTTGCTTGTAGATAAATCCATGGCTCATCACATAAAGTGCACCCTTAACAACTGTCATTGGACCCTGAAGCCAGCCATAATCCTCTACTGCCCACCCAAGCCCCACATTGTCCAAGACTTGCACCGTTGACAAACCCTTGTGCAAGACATGCACCTTTCCTCCAATCACTATTCCTGAGCATGCCGAATTATGAGTGCGATGGAGATCAGGTATTGGAAACCATGCATCCTTGTCAGGGTCATACATTTCTGCTTGAGAAATTGATTTTCGACAGCTGGTGAAACCCCCTGCAACAACAATCTTTCCATCTAAAACACAGCATGCAAACATTGCACGAGGCACAAGCATAGATGCATGTGGGGTCCACCGTCTAATTACTGGGTCATATGACCACACCTCATTAGTTGCAAAGCTCCCATCTTGGTCACCAGTCAGTGGGTCAACAGCACCACTGCCACCACCAAGCACAAACAGCTTTCCAGCAGCGGAGACAGCACCGAAGTTAGAAAGGTTTCTGATTTTAGAGGGGAGAACAGGGAGTGTAATCCAAAGGTCTCGAAGAGGGTCATATAACTGCCATAGGTTCTCTGGGTCAAAAGCAGACACGCATAATAAATTCTCACATGAGCCAAGCTCCTGTCGAGCTTTAAACAGTTCAGGGCTACGAATTGCAGCTTGCCAAGAACGAGAAACAAGCTCCAACTTGGGATGGAGATAGAAGGGAACCCATGCAAGGCACCTAAGGGCAACAGCGTCAGGGAGACCTTCAATCAGTTCGGACATAATCACAGTTCATCTGTTTCAGATTATTCTTCACTGGTGATTGTTTCCACTTGGGTGCAGCACTGGCACAAGCAGCCTGAAGCATCAAAACATGAGGTTATGCTTAGAAGAAAATAAATTCATTGGTTTGAGGAGCAATTCCTGCAGATTGGCCCAAATAATTCAGTCCAGCTTCATCCTTTTGATTATGAAAAGGATCACATAATGCCAACACTTCAAAAGCCAATGTTAACTCTTATTTTTTAAGTCTTGGAATCATAAAGCTGACCAAAGCAAAGTCCACAGTAAAAATTCTTAAACACTCAAGCACTAGAATCACTTCATCAAATATGTTGCAATGCCTTTATGTGCAAATACAGATATGAAAGGCAATCATCACTATAGCATAATCTGAAAATGAAATGGGCCTAAAATGAAGTAACCTTCTAACATACTCACTAGATAAGCAAGAGAGAGTTAATATGAAAATATCAAGCCCACCCCACCCCAACCCCTAGTATTCAAATAAAAAGGCAAAAAGTAATTGTGCCCGATCAAGTGAAAAGATAAGAAACATAAAATCATTGTTAGAAATCTGAGCCACTGAGATTTGTTGTCATAATGATCGTAATAAAGCAAAATATAGCTATATGAGAGTATGATCACTCTCTTATACTTACCAGTTTCTGTAAGGTGTAAGCAAAACAAGTCTCTTCTCTATGCAGAAATCGCTGCAAAAAAAAAAAAACTTAAAGTTTTGTACTTCATGATTATAATAGCTTAAATAGATGATGTTCTATACAAAGAAACTTCACTGTATTATGTCTTTTAGGTTCAACTGAAACTTTTATGTGTTCAGTCCAGCTGAAGTCTAGCAGGTAAATTAAGATATCCCCCAGTACAAGACTACTCGAAGTCAAACACATCAGACAAACTCATACAACATTTAAAGTTTTAAACAAGAAAAAGGTTGTTTGTCCAAAAATTCTCAAGCAGACACCACTCTCAGCTCTGGAATGACGGTTTGGCTTAATGCGAAATTCACACACACTAAATGAAAATGCATCAGTACCAAAGAAGAGATCTATGGTAACCTGATTTCAAAATTCAAATACTAAGACTACAGCTCATGACCAAAAAAGAAAATAGGTAATTCATAAAAGGGCATCGAACTCCACCATTTCTGCATGATCCAGGCCTCATGCAACCAAATTGATTTGATTCACATGCATTACTACTTATGCAACAAAATATGAAATTTACTTTCAAACCAAAAACAGAACCAATCAAATTCATCCAACAATTTTAACATAAAACCGTCCACTGCTGTAAATGAACAACAGCTATACTACAATTCTCGACTTTTAACATAAAACCCATCACGAATTCAACAAAAGGAGAAGTGGGTATTCAATAATTTCGATATTCACTATAAATTTTACACAATTCGCCGCAAAATTATGGTCCTCATACAAGTTATTCAACTCTAATTGTATCAGTTTCTCCTGGCACGAGAGAGAGAGAGAGAGAGAGAGAGAGAGAGAGAGAGAGAGAGGATGTACCTCAAAGACAGGACCGGGTGAAGAACACAAAGATTTGGGCTTTGCTGCTCAAATTTCTAGAGAGACTAAATCAATGGATCTTTTGAGAGCTATAAGGAAAACGCCGAGTTACAAAATCAATGCTTTGTGCGTGTGTTGTTTGTAAGGTAATGTGTACTTTGAGAGAGAGAAAGAGCGTTATGGGATGGGAATTGGGTTTTTCTGTGCGTTTCATTCACTTAACCTGCGCTTGAGGTTTACCCTAAAACCGAATAAGCCTTTGGGGATATTCCTAATTTTCCTTCTCAATTTTCTCATTGGCATTTCGTTATTTTGGGTTCAATCTTAGGTTGAAACGTGCATGGCACGTGGTTGAAAAATCTTACCCAAAATAACAAAAAAAATCTGCCTGCTTCATATATATATATATATGCATAAATTAAAACTATGACCTCCAACAAAAGTGATTCTATTCTATATCGTGATGTTTGAATGCAAAATAGATTATTAGATTAGATAGAGAGAGCGGCACAATTGTGGGAAAAGCAATGCAAGCACTTTAAAAGACCTGCAAAAGTACTTATTATAAAAGCAGATTAGTTTTTTCTTTCCTGTTTTATGATGGGGTTACTTAAAGTACAAGATTTTATGGTCAAAGCTCATGATTTTGTGGTTGATATGGTTGTTTCCATTCCCAATTCATATTGAAGGAATTGACTTATTGATAGAGGCTTCGTAGTAGTAAAACGTGGTGGTGGTGGTGAGTCGGTGACCAATTAAATTAATTAATTTGCTTTCTTCTATTAGTACAACTTTACAAGAGACATTATATATCAATCCCCTTATTTTGTTTGTCAATACCAAACTTGAAATTTCTGAAAGTATTTTATTTCAATCATTCCATGAGAGGGTGAACCCCACCATATACAAATCAGAAATCTTCTTTATTGTCAATGCAAACAGAAAGCATGGCTCAACCAGCTATAAAAATATGTAATATATGGCACCCAATAGGCCTTTGAGTCTAGACTTATGGCAGAAGAGAAGAGCTTAATTGGTCATGTAAGTTGGAAGCATACGATGCAATGAAGAAGAAGAACAGAAGAGAAAATGCCAACTTTGTTGAATTCCCATCTGACGATCTGCAGACCAACATATATATGAAGTGAATGCTAAATTTGTAAGGCCAGTTTAGAAACTACTGCCAAAAAAGAGAGAGGAAGAAGCTAATGGGATTTGGGAATCAAATTAACTGTATACCTGAAGAAGAAATTGGTCTTCCTGAGGGAGACCCTGCACAATTTTTCTTAGAGTTAGAGGTTAATAAGCTTATATTCCAAGTTTAAAGTTAAACACTGTAAATTTTGGACCGGGTCAAGTGAAATCTAATTTAGTGTCTAAATTCGTGTGAGCGGGTTTGAAAGAGTGAAAGTTTGCTCAAACTCAAACCCTTGTTGCAGATTTTGCATAAAAGAAATTGAGTCTAAGAATAAATTAAATATAAATAATTAGGTTCGAATAAATCCACTCTTCACCAAAAAAAAAAATCTAGCTCCGCCACTGGCCTACACGGTGGTGTTCGTGGTATTCTATTCATGCTTTGTATCTTTTTCTAACCAAGCTTTCCTATAATTTCTGATTTGCTATTACATTCTTATAAGAGTGATGGCCTCAAAACATTAATCAATTAATGGGGATATATGGCATCAAATTTTCTCAGTGGCATTTTCGTTACTTTGAGTTCAATCTTAGGTTGAAACATGCATGGCACGTGGTTGAACAATCCCACCAAACAAAAAACAAAAGATCTGCCTTCTTCATTATGTTTGGACCTTTGGTTGGCATATATATATATATGCATAAAAAAAACAATGACCTCCAACAAAAGTGATTCTATTCAATATATTGATGTTTGACTGCAAAACAGATAGAGAGTGCCCTTGCATAGGGGGCACAAGGACGGTTGTGTGCTGCGTGTGAAAAAAGCAATGCATTCACTTTTAAAGACGTACCTACAATACAAAAGTACTTAATTATTATAAAAGCTGGCCTTTTTTTTCTTCTTATTTTATGTTGGGGTTACTTAAAGAACAAGATTTTATAGTAAAGCTCCTAATTTTGTGGTGAATATGGTTGTTTCCATTCCCAATTCATATTTATGAAATTGACTTATCGATGGAGGCTTCGTAGTGGTACACAAACGTGGTGGTGGTGACCAATTAAATTAATTGATTTGTTATCTTCCATTAGTTGGCTCAAAGAGACATATATTATACATGATCTCAGTATTTTGCTTGTCAATGCCAAACTAGAATGTTCAGAAATTATTTTATTTGAATCATTCCAAGAGAGGGTGAACGCCATATACAAATCAGAACCAATCTCAACCCTAACCTCTCTAAAAGGAAGCATGGCTCAGCCAGCTATAACAATATGCAAACTTATAAAAATATAAAAAAATAAAAAATCTGGCACACAATAGGCCTATGAGTCTACATTCATGGCAGAAGAGGAGAGCTTAGTTGGTCATGGAAGTTGAAGCATATGATGCAATGAAGAGCAAGAAGAAGAGCAGAGAAAATGCCAACTTTGTAGAATTTCCATCTGATGAGCCACCCTCTGCAAACAAACATAGAGTAAATGCCAAATTTTTAGATCCTAGTAACTACTGCCAAAAAAAGGGATTTGGGAATCCAATTAATTGTATACCTGAAGGAGAAGTTGGTGTTCCTGAGGAAGACCCTGATGGAGAAGACCCTGCACAATTTTGCTTAGAGGTTAATTAATGAGTTTTTAATTATATTCCAATTTTCAAGTGATGATTATATACCAACTTTGGTTTCTTTAATATTTAATTTTCTTACCTTTGCAGTTGCTAACAGGTGGTGTTTGGACCTTGCAAGCATTGGGGAGGGCCAAAGCCTGAGTCTGATTGACTTTGACACCAAGTGAAGAGGAACCTCCATTGAGTACCTCACAAAGGCATTGTGGCTGTTTGCTAACCACACCAGAAAGCTGTGTGCAACATGAGGAAGAAGGGGATGATGAATTTCCTGTTACGTAGTTAAGGCATGGGGACATGCCGATGATCGAATTGGTACAACTTGATTGGCCAACAGTGCCTTCCCACAGAGCCATTACAAAGACTGTAGTTAGCACCATCTCAATCCTCACAGCTGTCATTTTTGCAAGTGACAATAATATTAGTATCTGAGAATTTGAGATGATGAGGAAGTTCTTGGTAATGGGTTTATTTGTGGTTTGTATATAAAAATAATTGCTTGCTCTTTATAAAGGGTAAAAATTTTGATTTGTGAAGCAAAAAGATAGAGGAAGTTGGTTTCTTGGGTCACCAACTTTGCCTACTTTGTAACAGGAGGTTTAATTTGTTAAACAACTAGAAGTTTAGGATGGGGACCTTAATACAGATGTTATTTAGTAGAGTTAGCTGTATGTTTCTTTCTCTAGTTTGCTTAGCTTTTTTCATTTATTCAATGTCTACGTATGATTTGTAAATGTTGCTTAGCTTTTCTATATGCTCATAGAGGAGCGAAATGGAATGGGTTTTGGGCCTCTTGCTTTTGGTCATTTTTGCTCCGCTCATAAAGAGTTTTTAAGCACTCTTTTAATGAAATGTTCTGCCTATTACTTGGGTGTTGTTTACTAACGTTTTTACACCTTTAAATATCTTTAATACCACTTTGTTAATTTTCTGTTTTTGTCAAGTAAGTGATTATATAATGAATGCTTCTTCACATTAAAATTATTTTAAGGGAAAATTTGGATGCTTATATTGTCATATTAAACACCTATTAAATTGGGTGTTTGATTTGCCTAATAAATTCAAGATGCTGCACCTTTCAAGATCGTTCTGTGGTTGTTCTTGATGTGGATGAGCCCTTCAATATGTTATTATTACTAACATGGGTCTTCTTACAAGAATCAGGTCCAGAATATTTAGAAAAAAAAAACACTAGAATATTCAAAAAGATGCTACACTGTGAGTCATTTCACCCCTTCACCTTCCCCTTCCCAGAGGCTTAGCAACAGTGAAAGCACTGAAATTTTTCAAAAAACAAAGAAATTCAAAACAACAAAGCCGAAGAGAGACAGAGCGAGAAAGCGAAAGGCAAAGCTCCCAATCATTGAGGTCCGATTTCTCTGCATGTGATGTCATTTTATAACATGGGTGGTGTGTGTACAGTAAACTAGACAACTAGCAAAGCAAAGCAAAACTTGTTTGATATTTTGAGAACGCCTGTACAACCTAGCATGTTGTGCCGCACTAACATTTGTATTTATTTAATAAATGCGATTATTTGAGTGAGCATGATGAGTGTTACTCATCTTGACGTGTTGGACTTTTGGTATTTTGATATCAAAAAGATCAGAGCATGTCCTCTTCACCTCTCTGCTGCCCTCAAACCAACAAATGAACTCAATCCAGAAGGCGTGGTAAACTACGTGTGCAAGCAATGGGGTTTAGGAACTGGCTTGGAAGATGGAAGGTTCGAGTATACGGGTTGGAAGTATTCGGTCAATGTGATTCCAGGCCAAGCGTTACCAAACTGTATACGACAGAGATTTGAACCATTTCTTTGACGAATATAACATCAGTCAGGTCTCTAACTTTAGACTAGTTTTGTGAAGTTCTGCAGCATGTTTGTACTTGGTTTTATTTCTGTTGCTTAGAGCTCTGTTAGCTCTGTTAGCCCTATGACATAACCTACATAGAGGTGTTCCTGGGCTTTGCAAAAGCAAAGAAGGCCAAGAAGTTGAAATCTAAGGGGTTTTAGCCGGAAAATTTAAAGCCGGGAATGGAAGAGATGCTTAAGAGCAAAACCGAATCAGAGGTTCAAAGTGTTCCGAGCATTCTCTTTGGCAAGTAAAGTATTGCTCACATTTTAACTTTATGTTTCTTTCTCTAGTTTGCTTAGCTTTTTGCCTTTATTCCTTTACAGAATGTCTATGTGTTATATATGAATGTTTCTTAGCTTTTCTATAAGATAACAGAGGAAAAATGTGTTAAATTGTGATGCTTAATTACTGTGATTGTCCAGTGCAGGCAGTTTTGATATTTCCTATAGGATTGCATCATGGAGCTTTTTTGCACTTGTTAGCTAACATATACCAACCTAATTTTCATTTTTATAATGCTGTGATTTGTTAATTTGGCACTTGGAACTTGGCAATGGCAGGGACAGAGATGAGAATTATGAATTTGTTATTGAAACTTGAAGGGACCAAGAGAAGTCCCTTACTACTCATACTGCATTAAATAAATATAAGAGTACAAATAAATGATACAAACACACTCCGACTACAAAGAATGATCCATAGCATCCAGGGAAAAAATGAGCGTTTTCAAGAGCACCAAATAAAATCAAAACAAAAGTAATGAAATATGTGTAGAAGTAGAACAGGCCCCCAAATCTCTGTAGAACGCTCAAAAATTGGTGACACTAGAAGTACAAGAGCTCACAAAAAGGAGGAAGAGCACAAAATGAAGGGGTGCTTTGATGGTGCTTCCGTCTGATGAGTTGCCGTCTGTAGATGGGACTGTTTTAGACCTTGCTCCACCTGCATTCATCCAAGCTAGAAGTTACCATCAAATGATAGTGCATGTACATGTTGGGTACTGTTCTCTTATTAGATATCTAGTACGTTATGTTCTACAAATGATAACCTGTCAAACTATCTATGTATATACCTGAAGCCGAAGGAATTCCTGAGGCTGAAGGCGAAATTGCAGCTTCAGGTGTTGAAGCATCTGAAGGTGTTTGACTGTTGGAATCTGCTGGGGAACTTGCTGGAGGAGTTGCTGGAGTTGCAGGTCCATTGGCAGCTGCTTGATCACCATTCAAACTCACATTTATTAACCTTGTTAATTAAATTGAAACGCTTAAGTTGCTAGCATGACATACTTAAATTAATTTGGACTTTACCTTGACACTGGCTAAGGGGTGGAGTTTTCACATTACAAGCACCTGGAAGAGACAGAGCTAGTGTTTGGTTTATAGTGATGCCAAATGAGGAACCACCACCATTCATCACCGAGCACAGGCACTGCGGCGATGACTGAACAACGTTAGAGAGCTGTGAGCAGCACGAAGATGATGGGTTCGAAGAATTGCCTGTAACATAGTTGAGGCATGGAGCGAGGCTTGTGAGTGTACTAGTACAACTTGACTGAGCCATGGCTCCACCCCATAGCATGGACCCAAAAACCAGGGCCAAAGTCATCTCAATCCCTTTCATTGCCATATTATGTGAAGTTTTGAACTGAAAAATGTCTGAAATGAGGAGATATGGAGGTGGTGGTGAGAATTCAAGTTGAGGAGATGTATGTTGTTTGGTGCTTGAGTGAGGAAAGGAATGGGATGAAATATATAGATACTTTTTGTGCAAGAGACAAACAAATTGGTGTATTTGGGTGACCAACTTCTACTAAATTCGCAACTAGAAAACTCTTTTGAATGTAAGAAAATGAATTGTCATTAATATTCAAATGAATTGATTTCCCTAAATAATATGCGTGCTTAATGATATGCTCCATTTTCAGAGATTACTTACCTAAACTTTAGATTTAAAACCACCCAATGACAACTCACAAGATTTAGATTTCTTGCTATAGTTTTATTGTTAGTTTTAATCATAATCATGTATTACAAATTCACGGGTTATAAGTTCATGAATATGATTTCATACACACTCAAAAAGTGTTGTAAATATATTTCTTTTTTTGCTTACGCATCATTGGATTCAAAATGCAACAAGTCAAACCAAAACCGATAGAGAATATGAATTGCTGAGGACCAATCATATTTAATTCAATTAATACCCAAATCCTCTGTCTCAAGATAGGATTTGCGTTTACATAATAATAAAACCAATACCTAGAACTTTCTTCTTCAAGTAAAAGAGAATTCTACAAGTAAGAGATGCGTTCAATTATGAAAAGAAAATTAGTTACAGTAGTTGAACTCCAAAACCCATTTCAAAACCACTATTTAATATTTTAAACCCCTATCCAACTATAAACTTATGCCTCCTCATCAGCTTTAGCCAAACCCAACTGAGCTCCACAGCCTTCCATTGAACTCGATCATGGAAGCACTCAAGGCCTTTCAATTGCTTACAATATCAGTTTCTCTTGCAGTGATTTCACTTGTATCAGTTAATGGGCAGATTAGTACACCATGCACAACCTCAATGATCAGCAGCTTCAGCCCATGCCTAAGTTACATCACTGGGAGTACCAGCAATGGCTCCTCACCAACACGGGCCTGTTGCAGTTCGTTAAAGTCGATATTGGGCACTGGCATGGACTGTGCTTGTCTTCTAATAACTGCCAATGTCCCTGTCCAACTGCCCATTAACCGAACCCTTGCGCTCTCTCTGCCTCAAGCTTGTAACATCCCTGGTATGCCTCTACAATGCAAAGGTAAGGGACTCACAATTAATTTGCACTTTCTCTACGTCTCTATGTGTCAAATTGACTTGTACTAGAAGTCTAATGGTGCATTAATTTCTTCTTAATTTGCAGCCACTGGTAGTCCTTTTGCAGCTCCAGGTATTGTAAAAATTAGTGTACAAAGTTGAACACCATAGTCTGCTACTGAAAATGTGTTAACTATAATACTAATTCAACTTGCAGGTCCAGGCGTTCTAGGACCAACTCCTTCACCCTCAGCTGATTCTCCTATATTAAGTCCAAGAGGTAATTATACTAATTGATTCTCTCTTAAACTTTAATGAAAACATTCATTTTTCTGAAGGCATGCATTAATGTTATATATATATGATCAGCTTCTAAAGCGGTGGTAGTAGCTTCTGCACCACAATCTGAAACACCAGATGATCTGCAACCAGCATCTCCATCAGTGGAATCAGAAGCTCCAACGGATCAAACTGCGGCGGGGACTGGTCGACCACAGCTGACCCCATCAGCATCTACTCTATCTCATGTTTCCCCTCCATCTATCCTACTCATAATTTTAGGAATTATGGCTTATAAGTCTTCCTACTAGTAATTGCTATCTCTTTATCTTTTTTGTATGGTACTGTACCAGTACCACTTGTCCCTTTTGGGATTGAGTTAATGAAAGTCAGCTTAAATTCCAAGAAAATGTCACACTTTTTGTTTTTAGTATTTTTTTCTAAAATCTAATTGAACTCTAAAAATAGGAAAATTAAACAAGCTTAAGTCACCAGCGATAAATGTGGCCAAGAAAGGTGCAAAGACCTTTTCTTGTGTATTTTTAGAAGGAATTTGGACAACGTAAAAGTAGCCAATGTTTTAGGCAGTTGTTGCTAATCCAACTTGTGCAAGACCAATATCAACCACTGGTAATATTAATCTCCCATTAATTTATAGTTCTAAAACAAGCTGTCAAGTCCCTATAAATGAATTTTCTTCCATCCCTCCTTTAATCAAGTCACAGAGGAAAAGAAACACCGAAACAGAGAAAAAAAATAAAAAATAAAAAATAAAAAGAGAGATAATTAAACGACACAAAATGGCCAAGAAGCTTTTTGCAGTGTTTGTGATGTGCATTGTTGTTGTTGCAGCATTGTACATCGGTGAGGCTCAGGCTGAAGACGACGAGGACTCACAGGAATACAAGGACTGCTTCAACAACTGTTTGAAGGAATGTGAAAACGAAAACCACAACGGTCGAACTCACTGCGAGATGATGTGTGACACCGACTGTGGAAATAAAGAGAGTGCTGGTAATTAACTTCGTACACAACTTTTTTTGTTTCTACGCACCACATTTCAGTACCACTTGATAAAAAATGTGACATGAATAGTTTCGTACTAATTATATGATATGCATTGTGCAGCCAAGCTGGAAAAAATTCATGATCGCCGCCGTTGATTGCCCAAGAAGAAAACACTTATTATACCCACATAGAAAGAGGGATATGCGTGAAATAAATTTATGGAGGAGTTTTCGTTCATCTTTCCACTCTATCACTCACACAAAAAGTCGATGTAATACAGCAACGATTTTGCTTTTGTCACTATATACCATGTTGTTTTAATTTCTTCTTTGGGAAAGTTATATACAAGGATTAGAAGCAGATGCAGATTTTAAGATTAAGAATTACTTAATTTCATCGTTAAACTTGTTGCGAAGCATTCATATATCATTCAAAACTTGGAAAGTCATGGTCATATATTTATGTTGTTGGGTTATACTGAAATGACATGTATCACAATTATTTGGACTTCTCTTGTTATGCAAAACGTACATTTATTATAATGAATTTAAGTCTCCTTATTGATTTTCCAAAATGGAGAGGCATACAAGAGAAATAAGAGCATCATATCATATCTAACAAGGAACTGTGCATACACAAAGTAATTGTTCCCCTTGGGGCAAGTCTCTGTCCAATACACAACGTGACACTGCTTGGGCATCGACTTGCTTACAATTAGTGTCGCATGATTCATCTTCCCCTTCTTTGCTGCATTTGACATAAGATAAAACTTCTTTGCCGCAACTCATGGGCTTCATCGCCACCATATACTTAGCTACACAAATGACAATTGAGTGTTATAAATTGAAACCATTGTTTTCAAAAAAAAATATATAATAAATAAAAACTTGCATGAGCCCCTTTGGGAAATGGGGATTTGAAATAGGAAGTGGGGTGTACAACCTGAAGAAAGAAGAACAAGGATGATCAGACAGCTAAGTAGTGGCAACGTTCTGGCCATCTTAACCTTAAAATTTTAGTATTTAATTTGTCAGAAATACCTTAATAGCTAGCTGATATAGACTTGTTGTCATTGTCGTTCTTGTGGCATTGAATTTATAGGGTAACAAAAGTAACAAAAATTATAAAGGGGTTGGTTTAAAGATATCTGTTGAGAAAATCCTCAGGCAATTAATAACTTGATATTCTCTTTAATGTTGTAGATACTCAGGCAATTAATGCCTTGATATTTTCTTATAATTCATTGGTTGGTACTGAAAATGGGTTTTTTTGTCTGAAACTTGGTACCTAAAAGTAAAATAAAAATGGGTCACACGGATGACCAAAGTGTTGTTCTAAAGTTTGCACGTAAACTCATACGCATGCAAAAAACGCAAAAAAGGCGTATAGATCAAAACCAAAGCGACACCGCATTGATATGTATGGAAAGATTGAAGACTAGTTGGGCCGGTGGTTCTTTCTTGTAGCAGTGATCCAACCCATTAATGATGATGGAGTTGCTTAAACATTAATTTGTCGAAACGACATGTCCATTTTCAATAGACCCAGATCACAATTATTTGGACTTGTTATGCAAAACAGTTTATTTTATTCAATTTTGTCACGGCCCCTTATTGATATTTCACTCTGGAGAGGCATACAAGAGAAAAATAAGAGTAGCACCTAACATATAACTGTGCATACACAAAGTAATTGTTTCCCTTGGGGCAATTTTGGGTCCAAATCACAATTTGAACTACTTCGGGAATCGAGATCTTTGCAATTGGAGTCGCATAATAGATCGTATCCTGCTTTCTTGCAAGTGACATAAGATAACACTTCTCTGCCACAATCCATGGGCCTCATCGCCTTCATATAATTAGCTACACAAATAACAATTGAGTGTTAAAAAAAGTTATCGTTTAAATACAGAGATCAAATATATTTTCAGATTAAAACACATGGACTAAAAATATAATTCATCTTATTATTTAAGTCACTTCATTTGATGATCACTTTGGTGAACATGTGTTAGTTGTTTACCAATGGAGATTTGAAATTGGACAAGGGGGTATTACCTGAAGAAAGAAGAACAAGGATGACCAGAAAGCTAACCAGTGGCAACGATTTCGCCATCTTAATCTTACAATTACTTAATTTTTCAGAAAGGAGAAAAACCTTAATACTAGCTCTAGACTTGTCATTGTCATTCTCGTGGCACTGAATTTATAGGGTTAAAAGATGGGTTGGTACGTTAAAACAAATAATTAAGATATTGTTGCTTAGTGTTGCTCCTCATAAATGGAAATTAGTATCTGGTGAGCAAGCAAATCCTCAAGCAATGCCTTGATATTCCCATTAATGTAGCATATACGTACTCATTGTTAGTATATAATATACTGGATGGAAAATCGCTATTTGAAAAACCTACTCAAAATTGGAGTCTTTTGAAGATATCTAGCCTTTTTTGTAAAGTTTTAAAAATAAGACTCGAATGGTGTATGAACTTTTCTCAATTGGTGCTCAGAACTTCCTAAATCTTATAACTTTGTTAAAAAGTGCTTGATTAGTAATGTTCGATTATCGATGAGAGTTCAAGGTATTATTCAGAGTTATATTTCTAAAATTCTAGAAAAATAACTAAATGTCGCTAATAGAAATGAGAAAAAGATGATTTCAAAATATCTCAATGAAAAAGTATGGATTAAAGTCTAATAAAAACAAGTCAAAAAAGAGTTCGTTTTGCGCTTTGATATGTATGAAAAGTTGGAAACTACTTGGGCCGGTAGTCGTTACTCGTACCAAATGGGTTCTTGTAACACTCAGTTTAATTATCAGTCGTTTGATAAAATATCTCCACTATATAAGTAAGAACCCATTTGGTTAATGGTGACTTCTATGCTTTTTAACTTCCCATTTGATGTTATGGTATGAAAATTATACTTATCAGGAAAAATTGAAGGGTGGTTAGAAATAGGTATGGTTTTGAGATTTGAGTAAATAGGCAAATCTTCATATATATATATATATAGTAGAACTCAGGTCAAAAACACAGAAATTAACCATTTTAACCCTAAACCGAAATGAAAAACCCCAATTCGATGAACCCATGGCCACTTATTGAACTTAAAAAATAGAGTTATTATGGAAGCAGTGAAAAGGAAGCAAGTGTCTGTATTAGCTTCTTATGCTATGAGATTTTATATGAGTGTGGGATGCTGATCACCATTGAAATACAATACCCCAGGTATATATTGCTGTTGATATTTGTGCATGGCTTCTGCAGATATGTGATTTTGTTTGAAGACTACTTAGCCAAGCAGTCGTTACTTGAAATCAGCAGATGCAGATTCTAACAATATTATATCATGAGTTGCTTTGGTCATTCATTTGTTTTCAAGCATTGGTGCTTCAATTGCCCGTATGGTCATATTTGTGTTGTTGTGGGGTTATATTGGGACGACATGCATGTCCATTATGAATGGACCCAGATCACAATTATTGGGGCTTGTTGCTATGCAAAACATTTAATTTTATTTAATTTTGTCTCCTTATTGATACTCCATCCTGGAGAGGCATACAAGAGAAAATAAGAACACATAATCTAACAAGGAACTGTGCATACACAAAGTAATTGTTTCCCTTGGGGCAAGTTTTTGTCGACTTCACAAGTTGAGACGGCTTGGGCATCGACTTGTTTACAATTAGTATCGCATAATGCATCGGACCCTTCTTTGCTGCATTTCACATAAGATAATACTTGTTTGCCGCAACTCGAGTCCAAGGGCCTCATCGCTTCCATATAATTAGCTACACAGATCACAATTCAGTGTCATAATAAAATTCATTTTTTAATAACAAAATATAATAAAATTTTCCATATAATTACTATGACATTGGTGTTATAGGACATTAAATAGACTATATAGATGATTAAAACTGAACCAACTTAGTAGTGAATAAAATCTTGAACCCCTTTGCTGGCAATGGAGATTTGAATGAGAATTAATAGTTGGGGTACTATTAATTACCTGAACAAAGAAGAAGGATGATCAGAAAGCCAAGTAGTGGCAAAGCTCTGGCCATCTTAATCTTACAATTTTACTACTTTGTAAGAAAGGAGAAAAACCTTACTAATAGCTCTAGCCTCTACACTTGTCTTTGTCAATCTTGTGGCATTGAATTTATAGGGTTAAGAGATGGGGTTGGTTTAACCAAATAATAATATTGCTTCACATAAATGGAATTTAGTATCTGTGACCAAATCCTCAAGCATGCCTAGATATTCCCATTTAATGTTGCAGATACTCACTCTTCTGTTTTTTCAAAGATATCTAGCCTTTTCTGTTTTGTAGATTTCTAAAAATATGATTCTCATATAGTGTATGAACTGTTTTTGAGTTGTTGTCGGGGTTTCCTTGAGAAGTTTTCGAACCTATAGAAAATAAGTGTTTTTAATACAAATTAAAAAAATTAGTATTCGAAAGATCTTAATAAGAAACCTAGTGGGATAATTTAGTTGGTCAGACCTTGAATTTGTTTTCCAATAGTCACTAGTTCGACTCTTTACAGGACAAGGCTGAATTTCTTTATGCCTTTAACCGAACTAGAGAGAAAATTAGTAAAGGTACGCACACACAGCAGCACAAGCTGACCTGGATTCCCCTGACCATCTAACAAAAAAAAATCTCAATGAGAAAGTACAGATTAAAAAGACAATAAAAAAAAAAGCTCTAACTGCACGGCTCGGAATCGAAACGGCACTGCTTTGATAGTCTGAAAAATTGAGAACTACTTGGGCCAGTCTTTACTAGTAGCACTGATCCAACCCAAGTCCACTTTTTAAAACCTTGGACCAAATGAATCGAGCTGGGCCCAGACTCGAGCCCATTAAAACCATTCTCTTCCTTGGCTCACCTTTCTTTCTCTTAAACCTCAGACACTGGTGAATTTCCTCTTCTTCTGCGAGCTCGCTCTTCTTGTCGAACTTCAAGACCTTGCGGACCCCAACTTAACAGTAAGTATTCCCGCTTTAGTGCTTCAGTCTCGAGCTTGCTTATCCTCGAGCGGCGAGTAATTACTGTTTTTCCTGTTAAGCTCAGTTTGATAATTAGCTGTTTGATAAAATGTCTCAACGATATTGATAAGTTAGGACGCATTTGGTTACTGGTGGCTGGTTACTTGCTTTTTTACTTGCCATGCGATGTTATGTTATGAAAAATTATATCTAGTAGGAAACATTGAAGGGTGGTTTTGTTATCACAAATAGAAATAGGTATGGTTTTAAGATTTTGAGTTAATGGGCAAATCTTTGTAGTTACTCAGGTAAAAAACTTAACTCTAAACCCTAAATCTTGGGTCTTTCACTCTTCGAATGTAGTAATCTTACAATTCGATATACCCTTTATTGAGATTAGAAAACGGAGTTATTATGGAAGTGAAAAGGAAGCAAGTGTCTGTGCTTTTTTCTTATGCTATGAGATTAAATGTGGGTGTGATGCTAATCAACCGTTGAAATACCCCATGTTTTGGTGTTAATATTTGTGCATGGCTTCTGCAGATATCTGCTTCTATTTGAAATGGGTTGGAAAGCAGCTGAGAAACTTATTAGGCACTGGAAGATTCTCAGAGGAGATAATGTGAGGGCAATGAAGATCTTTCCCTCTCTGTCGCTTTCTTTATCTATATTTTTTAATTAGAGCTGTTTTCCAATTGCATTTACAGGTGATGATAACAAGAGGCAAAGACAAGGGAGAGACAGGTGTCATTAAGCGAGTCATTCGCTCTCAGAATCGTGTTATTGTGGAAGGAAAAAATCTGGTATCAGTCTTGCTCTATCATTGGTATACTCTTTTTTTGACTTGATTTCATCTTACAGTTTCCGGAGCAACTTTGAATTCTGTTTCATTCTTTGTCATAACATTTTTCTTGCTGACAAACATGTTAAGAATCCAGTCATTTTTTGTTATTCCAATCAGATTGAGATGGTATATATCTACATGATTAAGAAAAGAAATTTTTATCATGTTTTTGGGGTTGTGCTTGTTCACACATGTACCATTAAGCAAGTGGAATTGGCCAATGTGTATGGTTGATAGTCTACAATGAGTTTTGTTATTTATGAGAAGTGTCGTCAAGGATTGGAATCTCTTTGATTTTCATGTTATAAACGAAGTACTGAAACTACATGAAAAATTGTAATATATTTGATTGTTATATTTTGAATATAATTCCTCTTAGGGCTTCAGGCTATTCCAATGAATCATATGGATTCTGATTTCCATTGAACACGTACTCTGTCTTTGCAGGTCAAGAAACATATCAAGCAAGGCCAAGGCCATGAAGGTGGTATATTTAGTGTTGAAGCCCCTCTTCATGCCTCAAATGTGCAAGTCGTTGATCCAGTGACAGGGTAGGGGTGCACTGTTAACATTATCTGTGTTTTGTTCTTTGTTTTGCTCTTCCGTTGTGCTCATTAAAACTTTCCTTGTGCAGGAGGCCTTGTAAGATTGGGGTTAGATATCTTGAAGATGGAACAAAAGTTAGAGTATCTAGAGGTGAAGGAGCATCGGGATCTATTATCCCTCGTCCTGAGATATTGAAGATAAGGAGTACTCCAAGACCAACCGTTGGTGCTTATCTGAATTCCTTACATCTATAATTTTTTGGTGGTACTTGTAAAAAATATAGCTTCTGTTTTCCATATTTTCTGATGATAATCTTATAAACTTTGGTTGCAGCTGGTCCCAAGGATACTCTTATGGATTTTGTGTTAGAGAAGACCTATGATGCTAAAACAGGGAAAGGCATGCCTGAACTTTGAGAGAATTAATCCTACGCATTTTATGCCAGATGGAAGATGCGGCAGAGAAAAAATGGGAGCATAGTAGTTGCCATATGTTTGGCGAATCATTATATATTTCTTGTACTGAACTCTTTCCATTTGTTTGTCTCGTTTGTACATTGTACAAGCGAAATGGCTGGATTGCTGTAGGACTTCTTAGGTTCGAGATCATAAATCTAATATCAATTACTAAATTCTTGTAAGGACCATCTGTTATTTCTGCTGTACTAATACATTTATATCAAATAATGGGTTAATGGTTTTAGCTTCTGCAAAGTTTCCAGTTTGTTTATATTTGATACAGTAAGTTTCCACAAATTCTATCTACTACAATGTTCAGTACAAAAGTGAGAAGTCAACAGCAAAATTGTTTGCTAGCTACAGAAGCTTGCATGTCCGTACTGTCTCCTGCCATGTGAATAGCATGTGACATGGACATGGTGAGTTCTAGATAGACACAGCAAACGTGTCCTTTTGCATGTAGGTCAAAACTGAAACGCCCAACTTGTGTTTAATCCCCAAATTGAATTGCTACATGACATGTAGTGTAAGGCCAAAACAAAAAAGTAATGCTGCTAGGCATTGATGTCCCATATTTTTGTTTTGGCAGTACTGTTGAACCGTAAAAATTCACAAAAATAGGAGATAAACATACAACCCCACATTAGAGTGTCCAAATGAAGTTAAACTCATAAACAGATGAGATAAGTGATAAAGATAGAGAAAATCTCATGTTTAAAAATGTGAGAGTCTATCAGAATATTTTATCTTTAAGTGTGATCACCATTTAAATTTAAATTTTGGATGATCACATCCTCATCTCCTTAGATCTCTGGTGATCTCTATAAATAGAGCATGAGAGGTTTAGAAAAGGAGGGAGTGAGGAAAAAGAAGGGACCGAAAGGCTGAAGGAGTGGAGAACAAAGAAAAGAAATTTTTTACAGAAAAAAGCTACTACAAGACTGTTGCTGCTTAATTTCAACGTAGTGATCTCAGGTAGTTTGCTCTCTTCAAATTTGGAGAGTTCTGATCTGAACTCCTTCCAAAAAATCAAGGTCTCTCAAATTTGGGAAGTTCTGATCTGAACTCTCCCACAAAAATTAATGTCCCTCAAAATTTGGGAAGTTCTGATCTAAACTCCCCTCACAAAATCAAGGTTGAGTTCTATTCTGAACTCCCTATAAAAAATGTTCGAGTTCTAAACGTAACCCCCATATATCAATTCCATTCTCAAAAAAATGGAGGTTTTGGCTGAACCCCACAAACCTTTCGGCAAGAAAGAAAAAAAAGAAAAGGTTGATTGGTAAAAAAAAAAATAGTGAAGAAGTTGATGCCTTCCAGCGAAAAAAAGAGAGAAGGTGTTCACTGGCCGCACAAGATCCTTTGATGTTGTGTTCATCACATTACACATCAAGATCTTTTGATGGCATTGGAAGCCCACTACTGCTCTAAGAATTGGTTTCAGAAACAAAAGCAAGTCCACATGTCTCATTGGAATCTGAACTCATAAAAATGTAGCTTGGCATATTGAAGTCAATATTAATCTTGAGAGCCGTGGCAATGGATGAAATTTGAATAAGTCATGGGAAAAAGGATTCTCTGTTTGTTCCATCTTCAATGCAAGCAAAATAAAACCTGACAAACCAAAAGAACTCGGGCTTGCAAAGAAAACAAGTTTGCAGAAGAAAGCAAATTTAATTTACCGTTTTGCCCATTAAAATATGAAATGTGTCAATTAACAAATAATTGATACAAAATATTTAGTAGGCACAAAATCAATTCTAAATTTCAAATTCCAATTTCAAATTCCAATTTCAAATTCATTCTCAAATGGTACAAAATCATCTCTTTCAAATGATACAAAACCAAGTCTCTCAAATCCAATAAATTCAACTCCAAAATGGCACAAAGCCAAGTCAAATTTTTTTAAAACGAACTATATTCGATTTGATCCCATCAAGAGTATGTAGGCAGCCTATACTTAAATTTAGGTGCGACCGTAACCAAATCAAATCCATCCAAATTTCTTAGAAATTAATTCCATAACACAAAGTCCCGAATTAATTTCTCAAATTAAATCCAAAGGCTCTAAACCCTACCCAAATTACTAAAATCATTTAAATGGGTCATTCACGTATTTAATTCCTAAAATTAACGAACTATGTGTGGTTTGATCCCGCAATGAGTACGTAGGCAATCTAGAACCAAATCTAGATACAACCGCAGCTCAAATCAAATCCCTGGTTCAACCCAACCAAATTCACCAAACAAATTATCCAAATAAATCTCAATTTTGCAATGAGTCATTCACTCATTGGGAATCCCAAATCATAATTGGAATCAAAGGATCTTTTCTTGTACCTTGTACCAAGAGATTGTAATTAAGAGATGCACTCCATCTTGAATGAGTTGAACTCTAAATATTAAAACTCTATTCCTTAAATGAGTAGAGTAAGATTATGTCGAGTGACAAATATAATTATTAATATAATAATTTATCAAATTTTTCTTCGTACTTAGCAGGAGGAAATCAAGCCAATGAGTCATCCTATATTTGACACGAAGTTGGACACTCGTCGCCATGCATGTACTCGAATCCCATTTCTTATCGCCATCTCTTCTTTTAACCCACCCTTTATATAGAGCATCCCTGCATTCATCATCTCCGACAAGAAATCAACAAAATCTACTGTGAAAACTGAAAAGCATGGCTTCCAAAAGTAAGTTTTCTTTGGTTGTTTTGCTCTTGTCTGCTTTACTAATCCTAAGTTCAAGTCTAGATTTGCATGATAAAGATCCAGAGCTCCAGCAGTGCAAGCACCAGTGCAAACACCAGAGAGGGTTTGATGAAAAACAACAGCAACAGTGCGAGAGAAAGTGTGAGGACTACATCAAACAGAAGAAGGAGCAAGAGAAAAAGAGAGAGAGAGAAGAAGGAGGAGGAGGTGGAGGCTTTTATAAAAGTGGGAGGAGCCGTGAAGAAGAGGAGTTTGGGGGACAACATGACCAAAACCCTTACTTCTTCGAAGATGAGCATTTCGAGACCATAGTTCAGACAGAGGAAGGCAGAGTTCAGATTCTTCCAAAATTCACTGAAAGGTCCCATCTTCTGCGCGGCATTGAGAATTTTCGAGTTGGGTTTCTTGTCGCTAAGCCTCACGCTTTCGTTGCTCCAACCCATTTTGATGCTGATTGTGTCCTCTTTGTTTTCCAAGGCAAGTAGTTTTTACTCTTAAATTTTTGCACCCAAAATTCCTTTTGCTCTTTTTGATTGATTGTTGTACCTTATGTGATTAAGGGAGACCAACCATTACTATGGTGAGGGGTGAGAAGAGAGAGAGCCACAACCTTGAACGCGGAGACATCCTGAGGATTCCAGCAGGAACCCCTGTTTACATGATCAACAGAGATGACAATGAGAAGCTCTTCATTGTCAAACTCCTCCGGCCAGTCTCTCTTCCTGGGCACTTCGAGGCCTTTTACGCGGCAGGTGGTGAAGACCCAGAATCATTTTACAGAGCTTTCAGCTGGGAAGTACTTGAAGCTGCTTTCAAGGTATAACAAGCTGTTGAATATTTCTGATTTCCACTAAGTTGGTAATTAGTTGATTATATTTTTAGTGACAAGTGAATTTTTTGTTGTATTGAGCAGACTGAAAGAGATAAGCTGGAGAGGCTATTTGGGCAGCAGAGGCAAGGCAGCATCAGCAGGGCCTCCAAAGAACAGATTCAGAAACTGGGCCAACACAGGGAAGGTAGTGAAGGCCATTGGCCTTTCCAAGGTGAATCATCATCAAAAGGTTCATTCAATCTCTTCAAAAAACATCCCTCTCAATCAAACCAACATGGACGTCTCTTTGAAGCCGATTTTAACGACTACAAGCAGCTTCAAGACCTCAGCCTCATTGTCTCCTTCGCGAACATCACCAGAGTAATTACTCACAATCAACAATCTTTGCCTCCAATTCAAATTGTCTTTAATAATTAACCCATTTCAATTACCACAATTTTATAGGGATCTATGGCTGCTCCATACTTCAATTCAAGGGCAACGAAGATTTCCTTTGTGCTAGACGGTGAAGGGTACTTTGAGATGGCATGCCCTCACATTGGGTCAAGTGACTCAAGTGGGAGCTCATCATCACAGCAGCGACCAAAGAGGAGCCCAAGTTACCAGAAAGTAACTGGAGACTTGAGACGTGGTGTGGTGTTTGTTGTCCCAGCTGGGCATCCAGTCACAACCATTTCTTCAAAGAACAGCAACAGCAACCTGCAAATCCTCTGCTTCGAGGTCAATGCCCATGACAACATCAAGTTCCCTCTGGCTGGGAAGAGGAACGTGGTGAATCAGTTCGAAAGAGAAGCCAAAGAGTTAGCTTTCAACGTCCCAGCAAGAGACGTGGATCGTATCTTTAGTAACCAAGACGACGACTTCTTTCTGGAGGGACCAAAAGAACAAGAGGAAGGTGGGCGTGCTTACGCTTAAAGAAAACAGAGGGGGTTTCAAGTTAAGGTCGTGTAGTTACAGTAGAGGGTTTGTGAGACGTTTTTGAAGACGACCCTAACTAAGTGGCCGCTGCAGTTTTGTGGTTGTGTTATGTGTATATTAATCTGCTAATATGCGAATGTATGTAAATATGTCAACCAATGTAAGTTTTGGGTTCTACTACCCTTAAATAAGTGAATGACTTCTACTAACAAAATGTTGTAGTTTGCTTTGCCTTTTTCTTTTCACTGTGTGGTCACTTTTAATTCCCAACAATGTTTTTTCCAAAAGCTGAAAAAAAAAATAAAAAAAAAAAGGTTATATCTCATGAATTACATGCGAAGAACCTCATATGAATTACATGTGAAAGAAGTCACTCTTGTCGTATGAATTTTGGCTATGTAATCGTATAATGGTTGTTATTCTTCCACCAACATGTTAATGCATTGTATCACATTTTATAGTTTTCTAATATTTCATTTTGTTCATTTATTTCATTTGAGATATTGGAGTTTGTAAAGATTTTATTTGTTTTGAAATTACCGATTTACAATATTCCTGACTTGCATTTAAACTGAATGTAGAGATATTAAACACAATTTCTGAGCTGCTAATGGAAACAAGAGATTATAAAGATTATCTTGCAGTTGCATGTTGCCCCTTTTTAGGTGGGTTTTGGATTTAGAAAAAGTTCAAGCCCACCATCATCCTCGATTCCGCATGATTAACTCTTAAAATCAGGGCCTAAAAAAAGATCTCCTTAAGTTGGGTCTAGGCTTGGGTAAGCATGTTGTGTTTTACATGGTTATACATAAGTAAAAGTGTTAAACGAGTCTTGGCCAAAAAAAAAAAGTGTTAAACAAGTTGTATTGTATCAACCCAACTTAATTAAGTTAGATACATTTTTGCTTCATGCTGCTTTTGTAATGATCATAGAATAATCGTGTTGTGCTTGTGTTGATTAAGATGGCTACAACTCAGGTTGGACATTACTCGCGGCTCATTTGTGCTCCTACCATGCTTGGAGACCATTTTTTCCTTTAGTTAGAAACTTCTCTTATGTATTTTGTCTAATTAATACTTTTGTATTGAACAATTGAATAATTTACTTATTTATTTATATTAAAAACAAAAGAACAATGGTCAACAAGTCAAGCCTAGTTCGAGCCCACTTTCTACTTGTGCTTATGTTGTACTTAACTCATATTATGCTCGTGTTTGATGGCTTAAAATTTTTAGCCTAACCTAGCCCATTTAATTGTGTCGTGCTTGTTTGACCCAATCTATTTCGTGCTTGTATGTGCCCGTATTGTGCTCGTGCCATCACAACTCGTTTTTTATTATTATTATATTAACAGATGGTGATTGGGTACATGAGTTGTATGCCATACAACCAATTTACTAAAGATGAACTAATATATATACATATGCTTAATACATTAAGAGAGTGCAAACACCCTTTCCAATTGTATTAGTATAGTGTTATTTGCATTCCTTCAAAGAGTAATGCATGAGGCTATTAAGGGAGTGCCCCTCTTATCCCATACCTGCAATTATTAAATGAATAATAATACATATTTCTTTATATCCTTTTTTACATGTGAATTCTGCTAACGGTTGTTGTTTTCGCCTGAATTTCATCACCACACTAACTCAAAACGATGCACAACTAAAAGTAAAGAAACTGCAAAACACTAATCGACAAAAGCACCGAACACCTTTTAACTCTCCCAAGCCAAGTTAGCAAACCAGCCTGAGTTAGGTGAAGGGCGAGATCCAAAATCTTTAAGGTTGTCATCCATATGCAGAACTCAATCGAACAAGGGAGCACGAGGTGTTGCCACCTAGTCGACAAACCGTATCTTCCGCATGATCGCAATGCAACATGTTATCCTACACAGTTCGATTGACGTCAGGTTAGTTAACGTTTTCACTTCAAGAAAAAACAAAAAAAGCTTAAAGACTTATTTTTAATTTCTATACTTTTTTTCTCATAAATCGTCCAAATTCAAAACAACCTCCACTAAACCATCAAAAAGAATGAATGAGTTTTTTTTTGGGTCAAAAAAGAATGAATGAGTTGTATTGTACATTTGTAATTGTTTTTCTTTTCCAATGCAAGTTCTATTGAACAAGTAACATGAATGAATGAATAGGTTAACAACAAATTTATAAAAGAATCAATGTGAAACTACTATAAAGATCCCCAAAAAGTTCAAAAATGAAAGTAATAATTACCTGTGCAAATCAATTACACATCCACCTTCGATCCAAGAAAAGGAAAATATGCTCGAGTGGTAGAGCTATTCGAGAAGAACTGAAGTACAGACTCGAAAGAGTAAATTGTCACCTCAACATGGCTTTGTAGCAAGACCATCATCCAGTTGTTACTATAATTTTTTATTTATGAACTGTATTAAGAATTGTTAGTTTTATTTCTTACAGTACACAAGTGTTTATCAAAGCTATTAAAGGCAATTTCCATATTTGGTAAATACTGGAAAGGAAAATCAATTTCTAGTCCAAAGAAATGTGATGCCTTTATACAAAACTAATCTTGTTATTATTTTAAAATGTCATTTTTTAAATAAATAATAAATAAATATATAATTGAAAAACTGACATTTTTCATTTTCTATATCTGCACAACCAAACATGAGAAGGTAAATAAAAATGTAATTTCTAGTTTGCTTTTCCAAAATTATCAAACATAGAAAGAGAATTTTACATACCCTGTCGTTTGATTTTCGTAAACCAAACGGGCCATCTCTTAACTCAATCCAACACGTTTACGACCCAAATCCGAAAAAGAAAAGAAAAAGAAAGGGAAAGAAAAAAAGGACCGGGTACAGTAGTAGCTTATAAATACACGACTCCGGGAAGCCCCTCCGTACCAAGTTTTCTTCACACACTCTCTCTCTCTCTCTCTCTCACTCTCAGCGCTCTGAGAGTTTGCCTTCCTTACACTCCCAAACACCTCCTTCCGCGTAATCCCTAGCCCACCGTGCAATGCCCGCCAAACGCGCGCGCATCGGCAGCTCGACGAGCTTCGGCGTGTTCGACCAACTCCCGCCGCCGCGGTCGGTGGCCGAGCCCTCGGACCGCGGCCGGGTCCACGTGCGAACGACGTCTTTCGGTAATGCCGCCAAGGCCTTGAAGCCATCGCCGCCGGAGGGCGAGAAATCTCGGCCGGGGATTCTGACGCTGTCGACGCCGGATGTGGTGAGGACGGGGAGCGAGGCGCAGGTCGATAAATTCCTGGACGAGTGCTTCTTCTGCCACAAGCGGCTTCCTCACGATGAGGACGTGTTCATGTACGGGTAAGGACTGATTTCTGTCATTTTGAATTGGAGTTGGAAATTATTATTTTTGTTGCGTGGTTGTTTGGTTTCCGAGAAAATTGAGGGAAAATTTGATGTGTTGTGACTTTTGAATCTTGATATATGATGCGACGCCGCAGTCCGTTTCGAGCGTTTTGTTCGGCTGAGTGCCGTGACCAGCAAATTGAGATTGACAAGAACGCAGAGCGAGCATCTGGTGAAGCAACTATGTACAGCGCGACCGACAACGTGAATGCCTTTCAAATGTAACTAGTTAATTGGACAGACACTAGTTTGGTGGCGCGTGGCTGTCATATTTTTGAGATTTGGCATGCGTTACTTGTGCTTCCAACGCGCTCGTCGTCAAGATATCATCGCGGAATCAATAGCTTCTGTAATCTGTATACTTAGTTGCAGTACGTACTAAGTTTCTTTTAGTGTCAGAATAAAAGCACTCATCGATTCTTCAAAAGAAGGATTGAATTTCAGTTCTGTATTTTGTTTCAGTCGTCAAAATTAGAAGCAAAGCTTTGTGGCTATGGTGTCTTGAAATGAATTACAGTAGGTATTTTATGCTCGTTAACTTTTCTCATCGACTCTCGCTCGAGATTTGAAGTTGTTGATATGTCTGCTTATCTGAAACTTCAAATCTATGTTTGAGCCAAAACACAATTAGTTTGGAATCAAACTTTGCCCTAGGGTTTTTCTTCATTAATATATAAGGTCCATTCACTGTACTGTAACTACCATAGTCATATTAGACGTGGAGGCTGTTGTATTAGAGACAAATCGAGGTTCAAATACTAAACAAATAAAATAAATTATAATTGTAACTCAATTAAAATGTGCAATTGTCCGATCGACCGCAGGATGGGTTGGCCCCAAATTAATTTATTCTTTTTTTCTTGGTAGCTAAATTGGGACAAAAAAAAAGTTTAATTTAGTGCATAAATCAAACTGATTGTTTATTTTAACGCGGAATATTCTCAATCTGAGCTGTAGTCTGCAAATTTTATATTTCTTACAAGGAAACTACAATTACTCTGCCAACTATTTCATCAACACCATTGCTTTGGCACCGGATTTGGAGGAATAAACCAGTAGTATACATTCTCTCGGGGCTCTCTTCCTCTGCTTAATGAGCTGTGTAGTGTCTCCATGCCTATACCTACACAGCCCACGGTCCATTTTAGACACTTCTTTCTCACCAGGAATAGGGCCCACTGATTTGTAATTTAAAAAGAACTCTGGGGTTATTAGTGGGCCCTACTTTTTCCCAAATAACGGCATGGACTTTGCTATGCATTATGCATTATGCATTATGAACATGAGTTATAAATTAATATGTTCTTTATGCATCAAAAAAGAAATGTCCCAAAACAAGAGAAGCTCTATGTAATGCATTCCTAAATGGATTGCAAACAAAAAAAAAAAATTGAGTCCAATACATTATCTACCAACATAATATGCTTATATTATTATATCACCGTGAATATGAAATCAAACACATTCAGATTCATATTCATAATTATATACATTCTTATATTATAAAAAAAAAATTTGGAGAAACTTTTGGTAATCGGAGAGGAAGGAGCTAGAGCCTAGAGCCTAGAGAATTTTTGATTAAGCAGAGTGCAGAGGTTGGCACGTGGATCCAGACACAGCAATTAATTATTCACTAACGATGATATCACACTCACATTATGATTCGCATCACTTTGTAGACAATAGTCAGTCAGTGACGCCATGAGTGTACATAATGTTACTATTAATTAATGAATTAATTAGCCTTATTGACCGTTGCATCATCATCATCATCATCATGCTAATGTAATGACAAGGCAGCCAGCCCCGTGTGCCACTGACTCACTGAGTTCTGAGGACTGACGCCTTGTACAACAAGCAATAACAAGCAATTAATGGCTTTTATAGTACCTTCTTACCTATCCCCTTAATTAAAATGGGTCCAACGTACTGCGACATAAGTCATCAGCTGCACACACACAAACAGTAATTAATTGCAGAAACCAAACTCTGCCCAGTACTTAGTTACTTACTATATCCTCTATCGCCTACCTTATTATCTTTCACAAGTTATCTCCTCCCCTACAAACAGAGCATGCATGTCCAATTTGCCAGTTTGATGTTTAGCTAGCTACCCTTAATCTTTTTGTCGAATCAATCACCCATATATAAGTCCTATCCAAGTATCAAAATTTAGTGTCATACATACCTCACCTTCAATTCTGGTACACTATTTTTGGCATTTTGCTGTCCAAACTTCAAAGGTGGTTCAATTTTTGTTTATTTGTATTTCTGTTTTTGGAGAATGGGTGGCCTTGTAATTGACAATGGCGTGGGATTTTCACAGAGGGAGGTTGAGGTCAGAGCTTTGACTGGGGCTTGTAATCAATGAAAGAAAAGCAAACAAGATGAATATATGGCATATATGCTTAGATCATGCCCTCGTGGTATCTTCAAGCGTGCGGCAATATATGTCAGAACCCAGAATTAATATGGGTTTCAAGTTTCAACTTTGAGCTTTGAATCCGAACTCTCATCTTGGGACCAGCCTATGGCTAGCTCACATTTTCAGTAGCTTAGCAGTTGTATATAATATTTCATTTTCAAAATTTTGAAACCCTCTCAAAAAGCCAAAACACAAAAGGAACAAATACCATATGGTACTTTCACTCTGTTTTACAAAGCAAGTTCTCACTTTGGCTTCAGGTAACAATACTAATGGCTTGTTGTATATATATCTAGGGAGTAATATATATGTATGATAGGAGTGGACCACAACATGAGCAAGTAATAAATCTTTGAATTCATCGATCACAATCAACCACTGAATTTACATAATGGAGTATAGGTTTGGTCTTTTAAGGAATTAAAAGTTGGGCCTCAAAAAAATGGGATGATCGAAATTGAAGATGAAAATGGAGACTCAAAGTGTGATTAAGTTTGAGTTTTACCATTCACTAATGTGTACAAGGGACCAAGTATTTAATTTTTTTGGGTGGAAATTATCAAATTACAACACCTCTGGGCTCTGGTGTATTTATTGCCCGAATTACCCAAATTGCATGGTCCCACTTTTCATCTACCTGATTACCACACAATGATTTGATTCATTTACATGACGTGTCAGGCTCGTCACGTGCCAGAGAACCCCTGCCACGTCAGGTGTCACCGGTCCCCGAGGGCCTCCGTACCGGTGCTCCTGAAGGGGAATTAATGGGTCTGTGGTCCGAGTCCTCCACGGCTGACGTCAGACTGCCTGTGAAGCAACTACTGGTCGTTGGACACGTGGATGGAGATCCACTGGCAGTGTTTAACAAACAAAGTACGTCGTGTCGTGCCTGCTATCAAATTTCTTTGCATAATCTTCGATGTGTGATATAGTAAAAAACTAAATAAGAAAGACAAATCAATTTGGATAACAGCACAAATAATTCAATATATGACTGAACCAATCTTTGTGCTTGAATTTATCATGAAAGCATAAACAACAAACATGCATATATATCTAGAAAAAAACATATATAAGTTTCGTAATTGAGGTATACACTTATATTTTTATAACTAATAACTTGTCATATGACTAATATGTGAAAAAATATTATGAAAATATAACCCTACAATATTGTTTGCATGTCCCTCAAAACCTTGAAACCTTCCCTTATATGTTCTGTGGTTTTAAGCCCTACCCTCATGCATGGGCAAGGACATAGAATATAGATGATGAAACATCATTACATTAATTTGTTTTGATTTTTTAGGAGGGTGAAAAATTGAAATTGTTGAAAGAAAAAAAAAAATACTGAAAAAGGAAGTAGCTAGAGATTTATGAGTATGGTTGTCTTGGGAAGTTGAGCCTTCCTTGATCACTTTTTGCTCTTTAGGCTTGTTGAAATCTATCAAGGTTTGCTGTGTGTCTGTGACTCAGTGTCCTTTAAAAGCAGATTGTTTGCTTCATAAAACAGGAACCAACGGTGGCCCCTCCCCACCCCACTTGGATTTTTTGCCCAGAAAACTAGACATTAATCCCTTGCTAAGTTCAAGTTTAGATTAACACCTGATGTAAGATTAAAAATTGAATTTAGTCCTTTGACTCTACGTCCATGTCAGCTTACATATTCCACATCAGATTTTTATTTTTTAATAATATTTTTGGTTTCCCTCTTCCTATAATACCCTTGTGATAATTTTTTTTATTGTCANGATAATTTTTTATTATTATCATAATTAATTTCACTAAAAATTCAAAATGAATTTACATTTATTTGGTTGCTTAGATTTAGGGGCTTAATTAAGATGTTTGTCTGTAAACTGATTGTTTTTCTCTTTCTAATATAAGTCCAAATTTTAATGCACCATTTTAATATATATTTAATTGACCTTAATATTATTTATACAAAACCTTAGCTCCCACAAAATCAACCTAACGTGTAATTAATTATCCCAGCTGCAATATCCTAAATTTTCTCAAAAGATTTGAAACATAAAATTTAACATGGTAATCTTGGTTTAAAGAGAGAGGAGGGAGAATGTTTTGGATTCATAGACAACATGGATCCAATGGGTAAGGCAAAATTGGCAGCCAAGAGTTTTATATTAGAGTAGGGTGCTTAACAAGGAGTAAGGAACTTGATCGGATTAGTTAGGGTGCCTATGTAGATATTTTAATTGTGTTTGTTGTGTAGGTATTTTAATTGGGGTTGTTGTTATATAAGTACACTAGTATAGGTACGCTAACATGACACACTAGTATAAGTACGCTAATAGGAACAGTATAGACTAGGTATGCTAAAACATACACTAGTATATGGATTTTATTTAGGTATGTTCTTTAAGTACTTTATTTTAATCATTTTTTTAGTACATTTCTTGTATTTTATTTTTATTTTATTTATTTATCTCGTTTTATGCATAATAATTCTTAATCTTGATAATTATTAATTTTGTTTTTGGTAACTTTGCTTTTTTAGGTATAATATTTTGCATCATTATAGGAGTCAATCAAGACAAATCAATCTTAAATTGGCTCTTACAAATGGAGAATATAAAAAATTTAAATATTTAAACACAAGGGTATTTTGAGAACAAATAAAATAATTAAAATAATAAAAAATATGAGCTGTAATATGAATGCTGATGTGGAAATAGTCAAAGGACTAAAATCAATTTCTAATCTTACATCAGGTTTTATTTAATTTTTAATCTTATTGAAGGACTAAGATCTAAAAGCCTCAAACTATGTTCTCCAAACTTGTGCATGTAACCGTGGATGAATCTTTTTGTGAAATCATAAACATGCATTTCCAAAATTTTCCACCAATTAATATTTAACGAATGAGCGCGCGGTGTGGTACCACACGCTGAAGAGCGATCAAATCAAATGTATGCTCTGGGGAGCGAAAGAGAATTTTCAATATCTAAAAGGACTTGAGGAAATTTCACAGAAAAAGCTAAAAAAGGA